>JAAGKR010003223.1:0-78051 GCA_011419295.1 Clarias macrocephalus
GTGTCCCGAAGTGCAGTCACAAAAACCATCAAGCGCTACAAAGAAACTGGCTCACATGCGGACCGGCCCAGGAAAGGAAGACCGAGAGTCGCCTCTGCTGCGGAGGATAAGTTCATCCGAGTCACCAGCCTCAGAAATCGCAGGTTAACAGCAGCTCAGATCAGAGAGCAGGTCAATGCCACACAGAGTTCTAGCAGCAGACACGTCTCTAGAACAACTGTTAAGAGGAGACTGTGTGAATCAGGCCTTCATGGTAGAAGATCTGCTAGGAAACCACTGCTAAGGACAGGCAACAAGCAGAAGAGACGCGTTTGGGCTAAAGAACACAATAAAGAACACAATAAAGAAAACTCTTTGAATGAGAAGGTGTGTCCAAACTTTTGGTCTGCACTGTACACATTACTGCATAGTGAAATTCTTTCTTCGCATATCCCAGCGTAACTGGGGTCAGAGCGCAGGGTCAGCCATGATACAGGCCTCGTGGAGCAGACAGGGTTAAGGGACTTGCTCAAGGGCCCAACAATGGCAACTGGGTGGAGCTGGGACTCAAACCGCTGGGACCTTCCGATCAGTAACTCAGTGTCTTAGCCCTCTGAGCTACCACTGCCCCATTAGGGAATATTGACGTGGTGTACTCAGTCTGTAACAGTTTTTAGATAGGTGGAACATACCTATGAACGGCAGGACCCATGGTTTCCCTATAGAGCAAATAAAACATGATTCATCAGTACGTTTTTCAATGGCTCCATGGTGCAGTTATGATGTTGCCCACTGTAGGCATTTTCTGTGGTGCACTGTGGTGACCATATACCCAGCACCAATGTCTTCTGACTGATCGAGCATTAACCTTGTCTGTCTGCGCTGTCTGCCCACTGAGATCAATCCATGCTACAGTAGCTCGTCTGTAGACCAGTCAGGCTAGTCTTCGCTCTCCAAATGCTTCTAAGACTCTAATTTGCTCATGACCCTGTCACGGGTTCACCTGTTGTTCGTCCTTGGAGCACTTTTGGTATTGGAACACCACATAAGACCTGCAATTTTCCAACCGCAGTGGTCTAGCCTTCGCTACCGGCCTTCATCGAGGTCGCTCAGATCCTTACGCTTGGCCATTTTTCCTGCATCCATCACATCAACTTCTAGAAGTGACTGTTTACATGCTGCCTAATATACAGTACGCCACCCCTGACAGGTGACACTATAATGAGAAAATCAATGTCCGCCTGTCAGTGGTTTTTAATGCTATGTACTGACAAGAAGACAATGTGCAAAATTTTCCAATTACGCTCAGTCTTATTTCCTTTGTTAGAAGAGCGAAACGACTGTGATTGTTGATGACTGTTTGCATAAGAAGATTTTTTTTTTTAAAGCTTCATGGCATTATCAAGCTATTATCTTTAAATAAAAAGAATATTTCAATGCAAGATGCTCTCTCATGAGTAAAAAAAAAAAAAGACACCATTTTGATTTGATTTCTGGGGCTCGTTTTTTCTGTCATGTTTGCCGACAGCTGTAGGGGAAACAGGTGGAACACGTTCAAGGGTAAAACGTGACCGTTCTCGGTCTCATTCATCTGTTCTTTGCTTGACTAAATAAACCAACAGTGCAGCCAACACATCCTGTTGTATTCCTTTCTCTTTGATCGCTGCTGTTTTGATTTCTTCTCTGCTGAACAGGGTTGCCATGTGCATTGAAGAAGAAAAAAAAAAAACTTTTAAACCCTATAAAGCTAAACCACAATTTAATCATTAATAAGCCACAGAGCATCACGTACACACACTCGCACTTTCAGAGCAAATGGGCATTTTCAAATTCAGTGACCAGCACAATTTCAGCAGGTGGAAAGAAACCTGAGAGGAGAACATGGGAAACATCGTACAGCCAAGCAACTCAAGTACACGATCGTACCAGCGACGCTACTTACTTAGTCGTACATTCATGTACAGAGCATATGCTAAGAGTAATTATGAACACAATCCACAAAAAAGTTGTGTGCTGGGGAGAAGAAATAAAATCCTAGTGACGGGGGAGAAAATCGATTCAGTTATGTATCTCAATTCTTTTTGGTGGCACCGCACTGACTTCAAAATCGATTTTTTTAGGAATCATTTTTTATTTATATACAGTACGCTTGCATACGAGACGGCAATATGTTGCTGTTCCTCTGTAGTCCTACAGGTGGTGCTCTCAACTGTTCACAGGAGCAAATAATTGGCGGAGTTTGTTTATACCCCTACAGTATCTCACCTTCACAGTTTGACTCGTGGTGAGACGGGGTGTTAGGCGAGAGCTTCGGCGAGGACCGACAAAACAATACAGCATGCTAAAGCTTTCGTGTGGGAAGACTGTAAACGTAAATCACTACGCCAAAATCACTACGCAGCTTACGGCCGCCGCGCGAAACAGCGTTGACGCCACGTAGGTGAGATAGGGGTATGAGAATTGTAACAAAATCTGGAAAAAAAATCTAAATGGGATATTTATTAAATCGCGATACTGACAGAATCGCAATACAAATCGAATCGACGTCTACATATGATGATAATATCGTATCGTGTCGTGTCGGGTGATCGCTGGTGATTTACGTCCCTATTAATTCCACATTAGCAGTGGGACAAAACCTTGAACTTGGCACCTCTGCTTCAAACTATTCTCCTATAACTATACGTCAAACTATAAAGACGTACAAGCTCTTCTGGAGTACATCAGTGACTGTGAGGCAGTAGTTCTTTTTTTTTTTTTTTTTTTTTTTTTTAAATACGAGTTGTTTGAAGTAGACTGCCAGCTAAAGCGTGAGACAATGTATAAGTGAGCCGACGTGAGAAGAATGAGCCACTGACTCCATGGAGGAGTCAGTCAGTCAGTCAGTCGGAAACACAATCATGACCCAAGGCCAAGTGCGGACAGCCAAGGTTACAGTGACTGAGAGACTGAGAAAAGGTCCATTACCAGCATGATAGTCTCAATGGATGGCAATGGAGTGAGGAAAAACAGAATGGACGTCAACTCTGGCTGCATCACTCATCATGAGATTGGTCCAGGTTTAAATAAAGATGGATACAAATATTTTACACACCGAATCCGAGTAAAGGACAGGTAAAAAATAAAATAAACACAATTTTTCTGTTACTGTACTTCCTACTTTTGATCGTCATTCCTTCAACAACTGCAATTTTTCTTTATTTTTGAATTTAATACAGATTAACCACAGAAACACAAAGCCTCCTCTATGGACGCCGTTTAGCCTTTTTTTTTTCAGTTTCTCTAATCTTTAAAGGTGCCATATTTTTTCTGTTTGTCTAACAAGTTAAAAGGTCTCGGGGCTCCACCAAAATTTGTGTTAAATATACTAATATATAGCTAATATACACCTGAAAGATAACTTACTCCTTACACTACCTAGCCCCGTCCCAACCCATCAGCAAGATGGGGGAGGAGCTCTTCTCATGTGAGGTCACAATAGACGGGAAATCTAGCTGGTTCTTTTAAACTCTGGCCCAAACGGAAAATGAAAAAAAAATAATAATAAAGCAGAAAGCAGGAAATTATTGTTCATTCGATTAATAAAAACCCGCAGTCAAAACTACTTGAATGTACTAAGCTGCTTTTATGGAAAAAGGACCACCTTGTGACTAATCAGGTTGAAGATTTCAGCAGTGTCAAATATAGTAAAAGCACCAGGACAATAATAAGCCCTCATGTGCCAAAGTTGGAACAGAGGCCTGGGGGGGGCACAAACAACACAGTGCAAGTCAAAACACGTTGTGAACTCCAAGCAGCGCGAGGCGAAAACGACCGATGAGGCTCCCACAAGGAACACGTCTTATCTTGCTTCCCTCTCGATGCCCTGTTTTACAAGTAACTATGACCTAAAAAAAAAAAAAAACACAGCGGGCCTGTTTGTCTCGCGCAGGATATGGAGTCATTTAGTGACTGTGAGATTTTTTTGTTGAAAAGTCTTTTTTAGTGTGTCCTGAAAACTGGGCCCCAGAGTATTCCCTTGAAATGGATGAACAAAAAGGCTTTGGTTTTGGCGTATACATGTGGATCTGCACTAACCTTTTAGTAGCATGTCCTTGTATTGAAGATAAAGCGTCTTTCTGCGATCATGCTTGTAATGCAGTTCACTTCCCCGTAAGTGATTTTGTTTCCCACTAAGAGATTAGCCAAACCAGTTCACCGCCCTACACTGATCTCCATCTTCTTCTGATGCGAACTTGCAGCGCTGCAGCTCTTGACATTATTACCCAGTACAGCTCGATGCAGCCTCAACAGCTCCCTCTGAAACATTTCTATACCTTTGAAATTGGGGTCAAATCCCGAAGGGATATCTTTTTCTTTTTTTTTCAGCATGATTTAAAACATAACCCTGGTATTTCTTCTTTGGAAGAGCTCTATGTCATGGATATCAGGAAGAGGCGTCTCCATCGCCCAAACAAGACCTAGAAAGCTGATGACGTCTACAATCTTAGAACGGATTCCTTGAAGGGTCTTTGGATGGTTAGCAGTTTGATGGTCAGCATTCAGATTTTTTCCTCATACTTGCCCGGCACACAAGAAGGTTAAACAACCAGAGAAAGAAAAGAAACCCTAATTCATAATGACTGGCAAAAACAGACGTCGATGAGGACGTATGTTTAAATATAATTCACATCACATGAATGTGACGTGTGTGACAAGTCTTAACAAAACAAACACTCAACTTGTCAATGCTCGAGTTGACAATACTTGACTTCAGTTCAATAAGGATGGAGATAATATGAAGCAGACTGGAGACTATTACTCATGCAAACTATGAGTGAACACTTTCTTATCTAAAATATTTCTGTCTGTATTATACCTCTCTATATCTTTTTTTTATAGCCCAGTCAAATAACACGCTATTACTGATACAGTATTCTGCAGTAGTGGAAAAGCCTTGGCAAGGGTATCCGGCAAGACAAGGGTCAACTCAAGACTTAAAAAGACTCTCTCCAGACTCGACACAAAACAAATCAAAACTCAATAAGATTCAGACTTGACTTGCCAACCCACCAAAACAACTTCACAAGGCATTCACCAGACACCCACCGTCCCGAACAGACTCAATTATACCCAACAAGACTTAAGCGGACAAGACTTAGGAAGACATGTCAAGACTCATCATGTCTCAACTACTAATAAAAGACACAAGACTCATTCAGTTCCAGCTCCAAATGACTGAATAAGACTAAACAGTCAGACTAAAAAGGACAATTTGATGAGACTTTACAAGACATAATTTGACAAGATCACTCAATAAGACTCAGACTTGACAAGTCCTATTGAAAAGGTGACTTGACACATCTCAATTCACGACTCAACTAGACCTGACACGACAACTGAACAAGACATGAATTAGGATGTCGTGTCAAGGCTCAACCAGACTTGAATCAAAACAACTCTAGACGCAAACCGTCTTGAATTAGACTCAATTAGGCCTAACACGTCAACTCAACCGGTAATAACTTACAACATGTCAGGACTCAAAACCCACACAAAAAGACTTGAGACTCAACAGGACAGTTTGATGAGACCCTCAATTTGTCACTATGACTTGACAAGACTTATCCAGACTCACATAGGCCGGAGAAGACTCAATCAGATTCAACTAGATCTGACAAGACAACTCAACAAGGGACAACCAGTTAGGAAGTAGATTGACATGTCAACACTCAACCAGACTCGAATCGAAAGAACTCTAGACTTGACCAGGCTCGACTCAAAAAACATCAAAACTCAACAAGACTGACGACTTGACAGACTTAAACAGACGTGCGAAGACTTGATTAGACCTTAAAACACAACTCAATTAGACTTAATCAGACTCGACTCAAAGTCACTTCGGGTTCCCAATGGGGCACAACAGAAAAACATTCTCTTTATTATCCAGAAATTGCAATGTGACTTGGATAAAGCGAATGATTCACACCTTCACACGCTCTGGTTGGTACTGTAGCTGTCACTTGAAAGACTAGTGCCCTGAAAAGGGGAGGAACTAGATACAAATACATCTTGGGGGAAGAATTTCTAAAATGACAAGATGGCACAAGACAAGACAACTCGAACAACCTCAACCAGTCAACTCAACAAGACTCAACTCAAGATAACGTGACAGACCTCAACTATGATGGAGATGCGTCCTCATGCAAGTCAACAATGACGAGATGTTGAACCTGCCAAGACGAGACACAATTGTGATCCAAATGCTTCTGAAGGGAACAGTATAATTGGAATATCCTTTTTTTGGTTTACATTAAAATGTACTTCAAGTCATATTCCTGCAAGTATTTTTGTATTTTTGCTTGGAGAAGCATCCTTTTTTTTTTCATTTAGTAACATATTAATGTATTAGAGCGCACATATTCCGAGTATTAAAAAAAAAAAAAAAAAGTAGGTAGTTTTGTCTGTCTCCATGCAAATAAGCAGAGGCCTCATTAAAATGTGGAACAGACCAGAGCTTATTTTTAAATCCTTTTGTTGCTTTCCAGAAAGCGTTTCCCGACCCCAGCGGATATCGGTTTTGTGAAGGCATGCCAGCTCTCAGACGGCCAGCTAAGATGGCAGATGGAGAAGAAAAATAGTGAGCAAGCGGGAGCAATAAAAGACAGGCCTACGAAAATATATTGCTGGAGACAGGGAGCAAAAGAGAAAAATGGAGAAATACAAAAAGTCAAGCGTGGGAGAGAATCATGAGCGAGAGCTGGGAAACGTGTACGTGGAAAAGGGTGATCACCACATCAGCATCACACCGATTGTCTTCAAATGGTCTTGAACAACAAGTCATATGTTAAGATAAAATATGTTATAGCAGGAATATAGGAAATGGTCTTCTCTTAGCAGTCCCTGTTTCTGCAGATTTTCATATCATGGAGAAATGGAAAGCACATGGTGACATCCTGAGGAGCTGACGCTGGAGACTCCTTACATAAATGCCCATGAACGAGACACCACATGAATGATATGAATGTTTCAATAATATGTTAATATGCCAAATAAGTGGATTAAAAAAAGAGTTGAATGGCCCCCAAGGTCTCCCGATCTGACTCCCTTAGACTCTTATCTTTGGGGTCATCTGAAGGCAATTGTCTATGGTGTGAAGATACGAGATGTGCAGCACCTGAAACTACGGATACTGGAAGCCTGTGCTGGCGTTTCTCCTGCGGTGTTGCTATCAGTGTGTGAAGAGTGGGAGAAGAGGGTTGCATTGACAATCCATCATAATGGGCAGCACATTGAACACATTTTATAAGTGGTCAGAAACTTGTAAATAACTCATGAAAGAATAAAGTTACGTTACAACCAAGCGCATCATTGTTTTTCTTGTGAAATTCCCAATAAGTCTGATGTGTCACATGACCCTCTTCCTATTGAAAAAAAACAAAAGTTGGATCCAAGATGGCCGACTTCCAAATGGCCACCATGGTCACCACCCATCTTGAAAAGTTTGCCCCCTCACGTATACTAATGTGCCACAAACAGGACGTTAATATCACCAACCATTCCCATTTTATTAAGGTGTATCCATATAAATGGCCCACCCTGTACATGTGTGGTGTACATCTTTAAACCCAATGCACGGAACTAGCTAACAAGCTCAGCCTATGCTATAAGTTATTACTTTTCCAGGTTCCCAAGACATGGAACTGGGCAGCGCCCCGGAGCTTCCACAAGCCTAGTGGGCGATTTTGAGCCGATTTTGACACGGTGCGATCAGGAGGATCATTTTTGGCCGTTATCGCGCATCGTGCATACAGTTATCGCGTTATCGTGCATACAGACTGAGGTCAAGACCAGAGGCAGCCGGAAACGATCCATCCTGATTCAGCTATAGAGCGGAGGAAGCCTCGGCTCTCCAAGGACGAGAGACACCACAGTCTCATGCGGCGCATGCTGGACAGGAAGAGAGCAAAAGAGCGAGAAAAGATCATAATTACAATCTTGGCCTCATGCATCAGCGCGGAAACAGGCGAGGAGGAAGCGCAGACATGCTTTTCCTTAGATAGCTTCTGTGCACGTGCGAGTCCGTGTGTGCGTGTGTGAAATAATAGATCTGTTAGCATGCTGTGTGCAATACAGCACTGAATTTCCAAAAACATTCATGAATTTCTCAATAATGAGAAAATTAGTACGAGTTACCGGCTTCACAAACATCTCATTGCCGGATTAATTAGTCCACGTGATATTGTACGCGGCGTTCCTCGACAGCGCCGCACAGTTGCATAATTTACACGTTCGGGCCAAAGTGACAGGATGCGGTTCGTATGAATTAAACAGTAATTACATTTAAACTCCAAAGGAGAAGCAAGAGCGAACACTAAACACTAATAAGCCTGGTGGAAAAAAGAAAAAAGAAGAAGAAAAAAAAACATGACCGCGCGCTTCATTTCATTCTGCATTTACGCACGTGGACTGTATCATTCTTGGAAGTGAGCTACTAAATACGAAGGAAACTGTGATCGTGTTTTTCTGTTCCTGCCTAAAGTTGATGACGCTTTCCTAAAACGAATTGATCAACCAAGCGGTTTATTGCTGTTATACTGCAGTAGTTTAATAATGAATAACGTGCTGTACTTTCACATGCTGGACATTTTAATCTTTTTTTAAAGTATCACTTCGATTATTGATTTTGTGCAAACATTCGCGACATGGACGTACCGTTAACCAACATAAGGCGACTATTTACGTATTTACGTTCGAGGGATATTTTGCTAAAGAATAAAAATATAACACAAAGATTAACTGATGCTTTGTCACAAATATAAAAGATGCTTCTGTTCTGATTGTTTCCATATGCACAAGTCGACTCCTGTTACCTCATTCTTTGGAGTTTGCTGTGCTTTTTACGCTTCATAAAGCGATGTGCAGGTGACGTTAACTAACACTGACATTTCAAACCCGTCTAATTAATTTCTAAGGAACTGACCCGGGGTTGGATCCCAAATAGTGAAAGCTAGTGCATTAGGTGGCGAGTACAATCCCTTGTTCCATATACCAAGTAGTGCCTTGTGTTAGAAGCTACAGTAGTTAGCTTGGTTTTGGAGAGCGCTTTAGCTGTGAAACACAACACGGACGGTTCAGAGGCATTCAGGAGCGACTTAGAAGCAATTCCTAGGATAAGATGACGTAACGCCCCTTTTGCCATCCAGAAGTGTTCAGGTCCATGGCGAAGAGACGAAGTCGTTATGTCACGTGCAATACTACACTAGCGGCTATTCCAGCAGCGTCTCTTCTTTTATTTCCTCTAGTTAATAAGACAAAAAAGAATAAATAAAAATGCAGACCGGAACAAGAACAAAGTCCTCTGTCCTAATGACTCCCTATATGAACACATTATATTGTTTAAATTTAAACATTAATCTGTGAGGCACAGAAGTGAAAATTTGAGAATTTTGGTATAAACTCTGTGCAACAATTTTAAAGTTTTGATTTCTGAAATTCTAGGCAATATAAATGAATAAAGAAAGAAAGAAAGAAAGAAAGAAAGAAAGAAAGAAAGAAAGAAAGAAAGAAAGAAATCTCAATTGGCTGTCTATCATCTTTAAACTGTCTGTTCCTGAGTGATCCCAAATGTATAATAATGATGATAATGATTCTATCCCTCATGCATTCCCGTGTCTGTACAGCAGGTAGCACTTTACTTGACAGACTCTGAGGAATCCTCAGGAAATCCAAGGCATGTCCTACTGAAACGAATACCGCATCGCATTCGACACGTCTAATTTTATCTACTTCACAGAATCCAACTGAAGTGTTTAGTATTATAAGAGCAGATGCAAAGGTGAGAACACTGCAAACAGGAAACGCCTAGCAGGCAGTGAGAGAGAAAAAAAAAAATATATATATATATATAAATTAAACAAATGGAATATTTACAGAAAAAAAACTGAAGATTTGCACGTGCAGTACTGTATGCCATATTATATTCCATAATAAGCAGCTCCTTCATTCCAATAAGAAGTCCCGCCTACTTATTTTCTATTGGTTCACCCCTCGCGCCCTTTCCCCTTCAGTGAACAGCATTTTCTGTGAAAAGAATTCAATTCCGGCTACTGTTTTCTTTCTTTTTTCCCTTTTTCCCGGGTCACTACCTTGGATCATTTGATCGTTCAAAGTTATTGCCACTGGTTTTACACTGGATTCCCTTCTTGCCCATTTTCTCCATTGGCACCGAGGATGCCCCTTTATCTCCAGTGGCCGTGTATCGTATTAGGCATTGGGGTAAGCGCCGAACCCTCAACCCTCCAATCGGCAATCAAACCCCTTACCGACCACTCCACCACAAAATATAATTGCTATGGGAAAATCATAAATATTGGCACCTCTGCATCAGGAAAGAACCAGCTGAAAAATATACTATAATCTATATACCGATAATCTATACTACTGATCTTCAAAGGTTGTATCTCAATCTCAGACCCTTAAATCCACCTTCAAAATCGACAGCATTCGCTTCGAGGGGTGCCAAAGAACCCAAGAATAAATAATCACACTTCTGGCCAAGGACATAACAGAGAAGGTGACCATTTATTTTTAAAGATACCCTGCAGCTCTTTTCTTGAGACTCTCAAACAATCAGACTGATGTGCTTTTAGGGCGACGAGGATGGATCTTAGCCTGAAGCGAGTTGCTAGGAGAGCCTCTGGCGTCTCTTTCCGCACGTGCGCCTATAGGGATCCGTCTGAAGGTGCCTTAAAGAGTAAAATGGCTCGGCGTGTACGGATTTCGCTCATCACGGCTCTCTTTCGTGGTAGACGCTTTCCTTATTGACCCTGCCGCATGTCTCTCACTTCCACTTTAAACTGCGTTCCAGATATTGCTTTGCTTTTTCTTTCTTTCTTTTTTGAACAATTTGTGAATTACTTTTAAGTGTAAGGAAGCGCAGCAAATTAGCGCTTTATAAGATTCCACAAGACAGCTTATCCTTTAAACTAACAACAGGTTTTTCTTAAAAGGAAATCACATCAAATTAGCAAAACACCTCAGCTCGATTTGATTTAATTTACCAACTTTCAACAGTGAACTGAAAGTGTATAATAGGATTGCCTACTGTACATCGCATTCACGGATCATTGTGGAACCTTAAAATAGACTCGCTTGAGTTGTGTGCAAACGTCACGGGCAGTGCAAGACTAAGAAAATAAAAAAGAGCAATATTATATACAAACTATTTCTATATATATATATATATATATAGGGAATACAGTCTGCTTATTCATGTGTCAGTATTGCTTGAAAGCCTGAGCTACACACAGATAATTCTGAATAAACGGTAAAGCCCAGAAACTCAGCTTAAGCCCGACTCTGCTTTGCACGGCGTAAATAGTTCCACACGGACCATAAAGAAAACACAATTATAAACTCAAGGCAAGGTTTCCTTGTTAAAAAAAAAAAAAAAAAAAAAAAAACTTATTCCCCGACAACTACTCAATCTCTGTACAGTCTTTTAAACCACCTCCCCGAAAGCCTTCCTTATCTCCTCTCTGAACACTTTCAGCTCCCTTCGGGAACGCGTAAGTGACCGAGTGCCCTTTTCTTCGTGACTAGCGGAAGGAAAGGATTGTGATGCATCCGCAGTAATGCATTATGTTATTAAATTTTCCATTTTGCGAACGGCTGCATCAAAGCTGTCAGAAACCGCAGCATCTGCTCAGTAGTCAAGTCCTCATTCTGGTTCAGAGGAAAGCAAAAAAAACAAAAAAAACAAAACAAAAAAAAATTCAAGATAAGAAGAGGAGGGCAAGAACTTCTGGAGCATCTGGGAGAGAATATGAGGGAATGTAAGAAAAGCTGTTACATATGGGTTATTTATTTGATTTGATTTGATTTTATTTCGTGTTTGTCGGACGCGCTTTCACACAGACAGATGTTGCGCAATCCTCGTTCAACTCTACAGCTGGGAAACCCTTCACACACGCAAACGCTGACATTTTCTCTTATACGTACCGCACAGTTCTGAAGAAGAAAAAAAAAACGACCTGTAACATCTTTCTCTTTTACCCGAATTAAAGTTTTTAAAGTTACTTTACCAAAAGTCAAGAGGAGAAAATTACAATTAGAGATTTTTATCATCTACATTTATATCACAACCTACCTATAAAAAAAATATATAAAAAAAACACAGATACTCACGCTGATTAACACCAGTCTGAAAGAAAAAATGTCTCTCGCAGCATTTAAACATGATTCTCTTCTAAATGCAATTCATCAGTAAGTAACTAATGTATTGGTGCTAAAAAGTGTCTCACTTGGGTGAAAAAGTGAATTTTCAGAGAGGATCATGTAACACCAATACTTAATGCTTCTTATCTCCTGATCCATGCTTCATTTTTTTTGTAAATATGAAGAATTTGTAAAGACAACTTCACACCCTTTTAGTGTCTGTAATTTTTTTTTTTTTTATTGAATTATCTTAATTGTCATTCAGATGAAACTTGGCCATTTTAGATTTCACATAAAAAGACATAAACCTGAAAAAGTGTATTATTCTAAAATGCTTATAATTCATAATTCATAAAATGCTTAAAGTTCATAATATATTGCAGCATGAAACTGACATGGTTACGGACACTACACTACACTACAACTTCTTTGGGAAAAAATGCTTAATTTTGCTTGGAATGCTTTAATTTAAGCAACAACAAAAAAAGTTACAGGTCATATGCTTCTAGAAGCGTACACCGATTTTAGTATCAATACTCATGAATAATTTTTTTAAATTTGCATCTGATTGCCATGATTTTTGTTTGAAGTGAGACAGCGTAACAATGGGGCGGCACGTGTGACGGCACGGTGTTGCCTTGCACCGCCAGGGTCCCGGTTCCATCCCTGGCCAGGCTCGATTCCCATCTCTGTGTGCATGGAGTTTGCATGTGCTTGGTGGGTTTCCGCCCACAGTCCAAAGACATGCAGATTAGGCTAACTGGCGATCCCAAATTGCCCGTAGTGTGTGAATGAGTGAGTGTATATGTGTGTGTATGTCTGTGTGTATCTGCCCTGCGATGGATTGGCACCCTGTCCAGGATGTACCCTGCCATGTGCCCTAAGTCGCCTGGGATAGGCTCCAGGCCCCCCGCGACCCTGAATACAGGACAAAGTGGTATAGACGATGAGTGAGTGAGGGTCAGTACTGTATAACACGGAAAAATGGCCGTTTTTGAGACACATATAAAATCATCGCACCAAAACGGATGAAGTTTACACCTTGAAATGTTTAGGGAAGCAAGATTGGTCAACTTGAGAAGTTGTTTCCTTATCGCACACATTTTCTGTATTATATGTCTAACGTGGAAAATATAAAATCGGCACCAATACTGAGATTTGGCCGTAAGCTTTATTCGCATGGCCGTTCACCGCGTGAGGACACTCACGCGACCTTTGCGCGACCTTTGCAGGCAGATGTCAGGATAAGTCCCGACAGTAGACTAAACACAAAAACAATTCCATGTCATTTGGGTTTCAAACTGCGTCACTGGAAGAAAGAATAAACACAGAGCCATAAAACATTCCTGTTCAGACATAACGACGACTAATTGAGTTTTCTACATGTACTGTACACTGCTTGTCCGCCCCTCCCCCATTTAAAAAAAAAAAAAAAAATATATATATATATATATATATATCGCAAAGTTACTGAGATGGCTCAAATTCCTGCATCGAGCATAGAAACAACTGGAAATTGGAAATGACTGAAATCAGACTAAATCAGGAAAAAAAAGGCTTACAATTCTTTAGGCATCATAAAAATTTGAATTTGGAAAAACAATGGGAAAAGGTCATGTGATCTGATGAGTCCAGACTGAGGCTATTCCAGACTGACGGGCGTGTCAGGGTGAGAAGGGAAGCACATGAAATGAAATGATCGATGCATAGTGTCCACTGTACATTGTGAGTTAGGATCTGCGGTTGCGTCTGCTGATCACTCAGCAACGTTTTGTGGCAATAAAATAAAATCACCTGACGTCCTGAATGTACTAATTAACCAGGTTATCACATGTAGGGAGTTTTTTTTTTTCTGAACTGGACACCACATAATTAATGTGATAATAAACGAGGCTGAAAGAAATCTTGGTGTTTTTTTTTTTTTTGGCCTGGCAGTGTTCGAACGCTGCAGACAAAAATGAGACAGTATAAAAGACTTGTTTGGTCATAGATTGAGACTGGCGGATTATTTAGTGCCAACAGACGACAGCAAAGTTCTGTACGTTCGTATTAATATCTCAGGAGTGTGACAGCACCGGATGATGCAAAAGTGACGAGACAGCTACTAATACGACAGTGACGCTGCGGAAATCGAATCAAAACATCGTGATGGATGGAAAAATCATGCGAATTACCTCAAGCTTGCTTTTCCTGTTATACGCATTCGCAGATTCTGAGCAGAACAAAGTACTTCTGTCATTTATAACTTCAGACCTATTGTGAGAGGATCTTGGTAGCGTTATACTGTAAAGCAGCTCCCATTTTTGTACGTATTAAGGAATAACCTTAAATGACCCCTGGAATCACACACTGTGAAACCGGTTTTAGTCATCAAAGACACGCATGTACTGTATGCATATGTGTGTGTGTGTGTGTGTGTGTGTGTGTGTGTGTGTGTGTGTGTGTGTGTGTGTGTTATTCAATGTGTGTGGTATTTAAACAAAGTGACAGACTCTCAGCAGATGCAATGCAGCCAAGCCCTTAACACAACAATTTTTCTCTTCCCTTCCTTTTCACACACACACACACACACACACACACACACACACACACACACACACACACACACACACACACACGTATACAGGCATGCACATGAATTAACACACCGTTTCATTCCATCTCTCCATCGCTTCCCTGACATGTACACGTGTGGGGTGCGGGTGGGCGGTTTGTCACTCCTTTTGAAAGCGCGTGTGGGTGTATACCCACTTGTCACTCTCATCCATCATCTCACAAGGCTCTTTTAGCATAAGCGGAAGATGAAGAGAGAGAAGAAAGAAAGGGAAAAGATGAAAGGACGACGGCGAAGCCTCGCATGACGCTGGCCCTGACCCTAAGATCACTCTCACACACCCTATCAAATTAGCACTTTCGTACTGCTGCTCTTTGTTCAGTCAAGTGCCTGTTATGCTCGTTTTCATTCATTCGCGTTTCTCCGTGAAAAAGTGAAATTGGATTATATGATGTTTTATTTCACAAGTACTGTAGATTGACGATGTGTTTACTGAACTTGGATAAATGAATAAAATGTGCAGTGTATTTCCTATAGTATGTGATACATAACACTTTAAAGGTTTCCATTAACCAACAAGAGACATTAATACCTTCTCCCCCCCCCCATCCCCCCCCATCCCCCCCCCCCCCCCCAGAGCCAATTAAACTCCATCTTCTACAGAGATGACTGAAGAGATTAGGACACTTTCACTGAAGTTTGAGGATATTTCCGTTATGTTGTTCGTTACCAATTTCTAACAATGTTAGTATTGTTTGACTGAAAAGAGAAGACAAATCTTCCAAACATGAAAATACACAGATTTCAGTATTAAAAACACCTGTTCTTGGAAGGAGACCAAGTTCGCCAGGGTAATTGCTCAGCATGATGCTACCACCCCCATGCTTCACTGTGGGAATGATGTTTGTAGCAGTGTTGGGACTGTGCCAAAAAAAAAAACTATTCTGCGCTTGTCAGAGAATCGATAACTTTTCTCTAAGGTTGCCAGATTGGCAAAATCAACCCAGTGTTCATTCTTAATTGTACTAATATAAAATGCGGAAAAGTTTGTTTAGGGGTATCAATACTTATGCAAATCACTGGACATAATAGTTTGGTTAAAAGCGAAAAAAGCCCCCTGTCATTGTTTTATACGTCAAAGTTTTCACTTAAAAAAATAGTAATAAAATGGCAAAAAATACCGGTGCAAAAAAAGAAAAAAAGTGATAGAAGGAAAAATGATGCTTTAGGATGGTCCTATTAACAGACTGTCGGCCCTGTTATATACACAAGAACACACACAGACTTATTCAACACTATGGCTAATTTGGAAAGCCTAATCATCATGTCTTTGGACTGTGAGAGGAAACCGGATTATCCAGAGGAAACCCAAAGTCCACGCACGCAGACGCAAGGCGAGAATCGAACCCGGACCCTGGAGGTGCGAGGCCACAGTGTTAACCACTTCGCCACGCTGACAAACTAAATAAACACTGTAAACTAAAACATTTAGGCTTCGTCATATGAAAAAAAAAAACATCTTCAGTTTTTGTTTGTTAGTAGTGGTGGAACGGACAAATAACATTTAACCACCATCGTGCAAAATAGCTAAAGTTTTACTCTGTCTATAGGCCGACATTTTCTCTTGCTCATTTTCTACCTCTCCTCCGCTGACTCTTATTTGGGTTGCCAGATCACACCGACAAAGTCCCCCTAGGCCATGCTGAATCCTCGTGCACTCCATTAAAAATAGGAAAACATTAAATTATGTCAATACTATAGCTCATAATGTAGCTCAGTATAAATATACATATACAGTTTCACAGTATAGTTTCAATAAAATTGTCCTTTTTTCATACTTTTCATGGCAAGAAGATAAAAAATAACGTGTATTAGTGTATTGAAAATAGTGACTGTCGTTTTATTTAACATCAGCTTACGTCCATATCATCCAGACAAGAGAGACTTGTCCAATTTTTTCCAAAATGGCTTTGGACGTAGAGTTTTACGTCGTTATATAAACGTTTTTATATAATCAAAGCATAAAACAATTACAGATTCCAGTAGAAAATGTAAAATGACATATAATTACACATTATAGGGAGGAAGTCTTTTGGGAGAAATGATGGCATGAAACCACATTTAAGGCTGTTAGAAAAGTTCCCAATAACAGTAACGTCATCATCATCGTAACGTCACCGACACCCTGTGACACACAGAACGACTGCTGAGCGACTGATACAACCTCTACTATTAACTTCATAAAAAGCGAATCATTTCTGTAGGTAGATTATGAATTGGACCTGATAGACTTGGCAGAATAAGCACTGAAAAGACTTCGGGGCCATTTTCAAACCCCGGCCAAGTTTTCCTCAGTAGAGCTAAGATAAAGCTTGAAGCGCACATCGACTTAGCCACGCTTCATCTCCCAGGATATGAAGTGCTGAGTGGCACTTTTTAGCTTGTGAACTGCTTCAAGCAGAGACCATCCCTCTCTCTCTCTCTCTCTCTCTCTCTTTCAAACAATCACAATCACACACACACAGACACACACACAGACACACACACACACACACACACACCGGTCTTCAGCTCCACTGAAGCATAATCCCTTCTGACATTTCCAAGACCCAAAACTCAACTAACTGTCAGTCCCTGTCACCTGCTGGCGTTACAATAAGCCCCCTCCTCGCCCACCCGAACGCTCACCCATACACGCTCTGTCTCTCTCTGTCTACATCTGAGAAATTCAAATTATGATGATTTATATCTATTTTTTCAGGCAGCTTACTTTTAAAAACAACACAACCTAAAGTGTTTATTCCTTTTACATTACTGGCAAATCCCAAAGACTTTCCTATGATGGCAAACCTGCTTTTACAAAGAGCTGACACTGGAGACTCCTTCCATAAAATGTTAATTAAACTACGATTGGTCGTTCAAGTCAAACCGGGACTTTCTTGTGAAGCAAGATCATAAAACTGACTGACATTTACAGAAGATTTCAAGCAACAATACGGAAAGAATGACGAGGGAACAACCTAAAGATTTACTCAAAGTGTCGTGGGAACTGTACACACAATCATTCACCAACACCACTTGCACGTTACAGAAACTCGGCTGTAAGAGTTACAGCTTAACCTCGCGCACAGTCTTAATCTCGCTCCAAGCCATTTCCACGTGCTTTAAAGGAGCTCCTGGGAGGCCGGAATTTGCGATACGAAGCAGACAGTCCGGTCGCGGCTCGTACTGAGAAAACTTTCAACCTTGATGCAATGATGAAAAACTAGGATACGTAGATTAGTATCCTACTTTGAGGATTATATAGAGAAATAAAAGCAGTTTTTACTCTCGTAACTGTGTTCTGGTATTCTGCACAAAAGTCCCAGTTTGACTTGAACACTTCTCAGATTAAAGAATGGCATACATTTATAGTTACTGTACATTTAAGTCTATAAGATGAGTCTAAAGTGAGTTTTTACCATCATGTGACCTCATATAAGAAGATGCTCCTCCCCCACCGAAACAGCACACTCGGAGGAGGGGTGAAATAAAAGATATGAATTCAGTTAAGGTGGAACATAAAGCATTATCTCAGGGAAAAAAAGTAACACACCACCTTAGGGGGAGCCCTGAGTCCTGAAGTAACTGGTTAAAGAAATAGTAAAATAGGGGACCTTTAAATTTAGCTGTTAATTGAAACGCTTGCATAGTCCAAGTCCGAAGCTGTTGTTCCAGATAATGAATCAATGCACTGTAAAAATTACTAAAGCATTAGTCCCTTCCAAAAAAATGAAAAAATAAAAAAATAAAAAACACTACTAAATCATTTGCAATGACACAATAGACACCATTTAATATGTCACACGAACCAGAACTCATTACGACAGCTCGGGCTCTCGTTAAAACCTGCATGTCCAAGTAACGAAATTCTCTTTAATTGGAACAACCATCTTATCTTATTGTGCTTATTTTTAAACAAGTTTCCCGGCCCGTGTTTGTCTGAAAGGGTCATCGGTGCTCCGTAATGGCTCCCCGCGTAAGGTTAATGAGGCTATAACCCCAGGCTGGAATGCCTACCACGGGGCCTGTTCCCGGTGTTAATGAAGGTCTTGCACCAAACGATCTCCTATTGGTCACTGCCGGTCGACTAACGAGCGCCAAAGTACCAGGAAAATCATTAATCAATATATCATACGTCCTATCATATACTGTAGGTTTAGTGAGCTTTACGTCCTTTAAGTGTTTTTGGGTATTTCGGAGGCGATCATGCTCCGGGGTTTCTCATTCCCACACACACATGGGCACCACCACCATGACAACAAAGCGTTTTTATTCCCTATACATTTACTACGTGTTGTATTTGTTCTATCGCGTATTAAGCACTGCACCTTGTATTTGCTTTGGCAAGACTGCAAAGAAACGCCGTCTGAATAGCTCGTGCTTGAAACTAAGCCGGACGGAATTGAAGCCTTTATCTCGTGCGCGATTAACAGCGAGCGTTTACACGACTCGGGCACAAAGAGAGACTCGCATGTACACCCGGAGACACAATGGAGGAATTAAAGGAGGAGGAGACTGGATGAGGTTGGGTTGACGGTGGTGTTTATAATGTCGGTGGGAAACACACACACACATATATATACACGGAGACACACACAAAGAGTTTTGTTTATCGAGCTGACGGCAGGCTTTTGTGAGCGGAGCAATAAAACTGCACACACCTGGACGGAGTGGAGGACGCGTTCCTGGAGGACGTGAGAACCGTCATGATGCTCGGTGCTTATCTGAACAACTGATTTTCTTCCACTTAAGTGATTCTTTTTTTTTTCCAGCTCTTGTTTGGTTTCTCTTTCTGTCTCCTGGTCTCTCTTTCAATTTTTTTTCTCCATCTCTTTCAATCTCTCACGTCTCTGTCTGTCTGCGTCTGTCTCACCCCACTGTTTTCACGTCTCCATCCCTGTCTTTTTTTTTGTCTCTCTCTCTCTCTCTCTCTCTCTCTCCCAAAATCTCACAATGTCCATCTCAGTCTCTCAGTCCCTGACTTGTCCGTCTCTTGGCCCTACCACCACACGTCCTCATCTCTCCCCATGTCCATTTGTCCCACTGATTTTCTGTCTGTCTCCGTCTACCTTCTCGGTCTTCCCTCTTCCTCCTCCCCCTCCTACAGTAGGTGTCCCTCTTCCATTCAATGTCTCTCTCTCTCTCTCTCTCCCTCTCTGTGTTTTTGTGAGTCTCTCTCATTCTTGTTCTCTCTCTCTCTCGGTCTCTCTCTGTCTCAAAGGACCTTTAATCGAAACCAAAATCATGTGACAACAGCCTGGCTCTGGCGCAAGAGAAACAGCATCCCAGATGGCAGCTCGATGCAATATAGGAAGAAAGCTTTTATTAATATTTCAAACAAGGCCATGTACCCGTCACAAGACTCTCTCTCTCTCTCTCACACACACACACACACACACACACACACATGCGCGCGCGCGCGCGCGTACAGTTACAGAATTCAATTCATAGAAGAACCGTACAGGTTACGTTGGCTGTGAAAGCTTTTAATCCCTAAAATTGAAAGCATCTGTTGGCTTTTCACACTTATTTTTTTTAATTTTTTTTTTATTTCAGGTCAAACTGGTTTAAATACCAGACTGGTGACATTTTCTATAGACAATGCGTTTGTACCCTGATCTGAAAGAGGAAGGGGCGGAGCCTTCTGTAGTTTCCAGTTTAAACTGGAACTCATTCAAGGTGAATGAAAATATAAAGGAAGGCAAGAAACTTACAAAGGGGACAAGTCTGACTAAAGGCGAACAAGAGAAGGACGTCGGACTGTAATGTGGTTTAATGTAATAAATGTAGCTGTAATTACAGAATGACAAACGTTTTTGGAACCGCCAAACGTAATGCACTTTGAGATGCTTTTCTGCTCACCACGGTTGTAAAAAAAGTGATGCGTCAACTTCTGGTTTAAATCCGAACACACGGAAAAAATATAGAAATTAATGATGGGAAGTTTGGATCATTTTAGTGACTCGGTTCTTTGAATCTCGTTCATCAAAATGAACGAATCTTTTTTTTGAGCCATTTAGTTCATTTCATTCTTTTGTCCAGAAATGAAACAAAATAAAATGTTACATTTTCAATAAACAGACCCCCAACACGTCTACATGCAAAACTTTTGGCTACAGTTCCAGTAATGAAAATATTAAACTGCAGCTAAGGACATAATATAAACAGAATGAGCAGCTCACCATCATATCTTCTAGTCCGAGTCGTTCGTTCTTTTGAATCTACTGCACTTCATAGCGTCTACGGGAGTCACGTGACAAAAAAACTCGGGACTTGGAAGATTCGATGAGGAGAACCGTTCAATTCTGAGTCGCGATGATTTGCGCGTGACGCCCAGTAGAAAATGAAGGAATCACTCTACGAGACGACTCGTTCTTCTGAGTCACGTTAAAGATTCGTTCAAAAAAGAACGAATCGTTCATGAACGACCCATCACGACTAGAAATGTACAGGAGAGTTCTTAACAGATCCGGAACACTGTGTAAAAGTCGCAGGCACCCTGTGTTTGTAAGAACAAAATGCAAAAATGAGAAAATAAAAAAACGTATTAACGTTATTATTTTTTTATTATTGTAAGAATATATGATGTGAGCCCGTACAGAAATGTTTCTGAAGTTCAAAAACGTCTGTATTCTAAACCAAAATGAAAAATATTGTGCGCCAGAAATGAAAGCAGCACGTTATACAGTATACTGCACATAAGTGACCACTTTTTAAAAACAAAGAACAAAAGAAGCAAAAAGGAAGCCGCAACAACAACAACAACAAAAAAAAGAATCAGGTGCAACATCAAAGTCCTCAGGAGTCCCGTGTGTGGTTCTGCAGGGTGCGGAGTAAAACTTGGCAACTGATTTAAATATAAAACTGCACAAACTGCACCTGAGACTAAAGTGTTGTCGTACAAACAATCATTAATGTTTACTCGGCTTTATACACTTTTTTTCCTTTTTAAAAAAAAAAAAACATTATTTGCATGTGCAAGAATTTTTCATAGTACTGTATAAAATATTGGTATCGGTACAACCCAAATTTTTATTATTATTATTATTATTTGCATTATTTTTTTTTTTAAACAGAGCTCAGTTTTGTATTGTATTGACACTTTTCTTACTAGTGAGGACTCGATACGGTATATTCCAGTCAGAATGTTAAGCAGAACACTGAAAGTGCGCCCTACGGCCATCGAAACATGGGAGCGGGTCAAGTGCTTGAACGGTGCTAGTCGGTTCATGTGTAGTGGGATTGGGGAGGTATGAGAGAGGGGGCGAGTGGATTTGGAGAATGGCTCCAGGGTCAGAGCATCCGCATTACAGCAGCGCTTACAGCCCAGAGGATTAACACATGCCTACCTACACTCTCTCTCTCTCTCTCTCTCTCTCTCTCTCTCTCTCACACACACACACACACACACACACAGGTTTACACAAGAGATAAGAATAAGTACATATACTCTGACAGGGCAGCTCTTAGACACATTATGGTAATGGTTTAGGGATGGGTTTAGGTTGTTAATGGTTATTAAAGATATGTGCGTATGGAGGAGTAGAAACAGCTGAGGACACACCAGGGACGGGGGAAAGGGGAATAGATGAACCAAAAACAGCCCTAATTATCCCTCATGGGTAGGAGAAAACCGAAGGACAAAACGAAGAGGGAAAAAAAAAAAAAAAAAAAAGGCTCTGCTGTACCAAGGAACAACCTTGTATCTATTTTAATTACAAAGATAATTGCTCCGTATACTCTGGTGTCTATATTATTATTTTATAGCTATTGCTATGGCAGAGCTCGGCTCACCGACCCCGAGAGAGTCGACAATACCGCCGAAGCGAAGTCCATGCATCGCTGAGCGTCAATAAGCCCGAATCAAACGCATACCAGAAGTCCATCTGGGCATCAGTTCGAACGAGTCTGAATGAATAAAAGGGAACAGGACAAAAGTGCCGACTCGCTCGAGCGACATGGGTGCACTTTGGGCCGCGTTAATGCCGAGATCGCTTCCTGTGAGGAGCTGCATCAATCAGCCAGCCATGGTCATAGCACGAATGGCGGTGCCATATGGAGCTATCTGCTCGAGTTATGTTACACAATCTGCTGTGGATGTGCCAGACAAATTCTAGCCTTTTCACACAACAGCATGGGTGATGGAGGAGAGAACGTCTTAGAGAGAGGTGGGAGGAAAAGAGAAAAGAGAAAGAGAGAGAGAGAGAGAGAGAGAGAGAGAGAGAGAGAGAGAGAGAGAAGACTGCCAGTAGATGCACCAATAACAGACTAGGAATATTTAGGATCTATCGTTTACACTGGAATTAAAGGACATTCTCACTTGCCCTGGATCGATCAAACCCAGCCACTGGATGAAGGGTGACGGTCCCAAGCCCAGATAAAAATGAGAAGGTTGTGGCAGGAAGGGCAAAACGCGCGAGATGTTTAGTGGTCCATCATGGCAAACCTTTAACAGGAGCGGCTGAAAGAACAGCAACTCAATTCACTATGGAATTCAGAACTTAAATGTTCCCCTTCATTTGTTGTAACCAAACCTTGAAATGACACGGACCTTACTGGGATTCTTAACCATTTAATGGTCCCATTCATCCAAGGGTCAATACTTTTCCCCTCATATTACATTGGTGAGTCTCCTTCTACATGTCTTGGACAACATGATGGACAATTCTCCTCGGCAAAATCGCTTGAGCTTTGTCAGGATACATGAAAAAACAAACAAGCAATTTGAAGATTCTCAATCAGCTTAGGGTTTTGTTTAGGCCGTTCTAAAGTGTTGAACGACGGACTTCAACCCTTGGATGAACTTCCTCATATTATTTCCTTCCATCTATCTTTTCCTTATCCTCAAACAATGTCGCAGTTCCATAACCTTGGATGGAGTTTTCAAGATGATCGCCAAGGTTTCGTTTCCACCGGCTCATCAGCTTTTCCGCAACTCTTCAATAAACCCCAAAAATAGCTTCTCTAATCTGAGGTACAGATCTCTCCAACTCCTTCAGAGGTAACCTTGGCCTCTTGGTCGTGTCTCGGACATTTAGGTTTACGGCATTTGGTGATTTTTTCCGAGGCGACTTATATTTGTCTCATGATACATCTGAAAAAAAAAAATGACGTTCAGGGACCCAACAGTGGCAGCTTGGTGAAGACGAGGTGGTGCCATGTGATTCTTGATTCTTCATCAGTGGTCCAACTTTTTCACCAAAGATGAATTCACTCTTTACCCAGACACTGAATTCTGGTGAACATTCATCTTTAAATTAAATTGTAACTGTACCACCTGATTTCCATTTCATAAGCAATGGATTTAATGTTGCTCCGTTACATAAACAAATCCCGATATTGTCTCTTGACACTCTGGCGCCGTACCTGACCTATCACTGTTTATTTTAATATTATCGTGAGGTCTCTTTTTATTTGTGCTTTTTAAAACAAGGTTTAAAAGTTTGTCTTTTTGTAAATAAAATGCTATCCCATCGTATTTTGCTCCTGCTCTTATCCTAGGTCAGTGAAAGTTCACTTGCTTTAAGGAAATGTTGATTTACAGCATGTCTGGTTGAACATGACAAACAAGTCATGCAAAAAAAAAAAAAAAAAAAGCCAGACAGAAGGAGAGCTGGCCATCCTTGAAAACAATGAATAAGAAAAACAAGAGAATTCCGTTTCTGTAAAAAAGCAAGGACGGGAGGAAATCCAAATTGCTTCTAGCAAGAGCTCATAAACAAGAAGGGAGGAATGAGGGTCCTTAAATCATCTGGAAACGCTTCCTTTTGTTAGGTTATTTAAGGTAAACCTTTCCTGATGAGGCATAGCAACATACACCCAAAGAGAAAGACTGAAAAGGGAGGAGACAAGGAACAAGACTAAAAAAAAACTAAAAAAAAACAACAACAACGACGACAACGACTCAGCTCTGCATGAATGAACAGCCGGGACTCATATTTGCATTTCAACCCTTTAAGAAACACTCCTTCCACCCCTCTCGCTCCTGATCACGTCCGGACGACCTCGAGCGAAGGTCGGACAGATTTCGAAGCGCAGGACCGTCACGGAGAAGCTAATTAAGAGTGATCACATGACACAATTCGAGCCTTGTATCACCAAGAGAGATCTGATCCGTTTCTGATAGACGTTACGCGACTTCCTAGTGGTTCTCATCCCCCGAGCAGCCTCAGGAAGCACGGCGACTTCGACACAGCTGAGAAAGGGAGAAGGACAGACAAATGAAGGAGGGGGAGGGAAAAAAAAAGTCTGTGGCCTTCCCAGCATGAAAAAAGATAGCGCGCACACACACACACACACACACAGCAAACTGATTGGTGCTTAGGGCAGCTGAGGGACTGCGGCAATTTTTACCTCGCGTGATATACACGTCAAATTTTCAAATATTATAAAAAGGAAGAATGTAGGGCATCGGTGGCTCAGTGGTAGATTTCTCGCCTGCCATGCGGAAGGCCGAGGTCCAAGGCTCCCCCAGTGCCCAAACCCCAGCAACTGGATGCAGTGCCGGCCCAGAGCCCAGATGAAATGGGAGGGTTGAGTCAGGAAAGACATCTGGCTAAAAACTGTGCCATGTTTTTGTGTGCATCGATCCGAATGAAACACCAGAATGAAAAGGAAGAATGTAAAAAAAAAAAAGAGCATCCATATCTATTTGTCTAATTGTACCTTGTAAGTGACTAGCTTCTGTAAGAAAAACTCCTCTGTGTGGTACAAACTCCCTACAGTTACTATAGAAACGATATAAAAAACAAACCAACACCGACTTAACAGAATTAAGCGTTCAAAAGCCTAAGAAGGAAGTGGCGAATTTAGCTCAAACACTTCACCGGTAGCTATCGTTTGGTTGTTTTCAGTCTCTGACTTTGAAAAGAGCTAAAAAACATAAAAATTATTGGACTACTAATCAGAAGGTTGTGAGTTCAAATCCCAAACCCATCCGGTGCTCTGGATAAGGACGCCTTGTGCAAATTCTGTAAATGAAACTGCATGTCTTGCTTCAGAAAGCCCAATAAAAAAAACCTTCATCTTGTATCCGAATAATCCATAGACGGTATTTCCATAAACATTCACCGGCCACTCATGTCAATACGGACCGAAATATCTAAGAAATGTTCAAGTTTCTAGCACAGATTAGTGAATCTACAGTATGCCATGAAGAATAAAGGCGGTTCTGAGGGCAAAATCGGGGTCCAACCCAGTACTACTGTAGCGTGGTGTACCTAATAAATTGGCCAGTGAGCGCAGATTGACGATACCCGGTGTTGACGTGTCACGCAATCTCCAGCCACTACTGTCAGATTAACATTTCCCAACGATTCAATTAGCTCGCTTGTCAAGTCCAGGAATCCGCGTTTCATTACTTGATTCGTGAGAACGCACTTAACAAAAGTCAGCCGTTATTTCAGCGATGTCTAGGCGCCGGGACAACTGCAGACGAAGAGGAAACGCACGTGCAAAGTAGTGATGAGTGGCTTGCAGAGTGATACAGACACGGGTGAACCGCAGGGGTCAGGCTTGTGATGCGAACTGACAAATCTGTTCGATATTATATCGTCCGAAAGATGAGGAGGAAAAAAAAAAGAAAGGAAAAAAAAATCACGTCTGCTCCCTCGCCAAGAAACGAAGAGCTCGAGTTCTACTGCTCGTTCACTTTTCATCTCGCTCTCTGTCTCGTATACTTCAGATTTTTCACGGTCAGTAATATTTCACTCACAAAATCCCTCATCTCAGTGCACCACCTTATATCTTTACATCTCTCTCTCTCTCTCTCTCTCACGGCAGGAGATCATATTCATTAATGAGGGCTCTACATGCTGACAGCCATAACTCTCAGAGTCCCTCTCGTTGGGGCATCCTTGAATCTTGCTGAGCTTTGCTGATGGAATATTTACCACCAGGCCACAAGTAAATGCTCTCTTTATGCCTCCCCCTCTTATTTTCCACCAGAAGAGGCACGGAGGTGATTGAAAAGGCGCTTTTCTCTTGCAATTATGCATGCTTGAGAGTCAATTTGTTTCCCTCGCAGCCGGGAAGTTAAATAAGAGGCGCTGCAACAAAGAAAGGTGAGTTCTTCGGATTAAAACCAACGTCCGTCGGAGGACGAGGAGTTTTCTTAATCGATCAAACAACTAGCGATGCTTTTACGGTACCGCTAATAGTCGAGGCTGTATTGTAATATGGTTTTGCGGACAAGGCTGCATCCTTAAGCCAATTACTCTAATCAGATTTGTCACGTCCTAGTCGATATTAAAGCTCGCCTTACGGAAGCATCTTCCCGTGGAGTTATAGATAGAGTGATGAAAGAGCAATCCAGCCTGCCTAGAAGTTCTCGCAGAGATTCAGGCCAGGTGGCTGCACGAAAAAGTGTCAGCAAGACTGGGTTTTGAATGTCCTCTCTGGGGACACTCGAAGGCTCCGCACTGCAGATTAATCTAGCTTAACATGACTGCGCCGTTTGAGGCAGTCCTAATGGCTGGAAATCCTCCGTCCTAGAGGAATTGGAATTGGTATCTTTTTCGGTCATTGAGAAATAACCAAAAAGCAGGTGACAGTTCGGGCTCTGAGCAACTGCCGAGTCGGACTGAAGACAGAAAACTGGCCACTTTTGTCATTCTGGTCAGGTTAGACTTGAAAGAATGCCCAAATAAGAACACGTGAGGAAATGTCAGAAAATCCAGTTCCTTTTATCCTATGGCTTCATCAAAGCTCAACCCTTAAATACACACACGGAAATGTTTCTCATCTATAAAAGGAATAATGGTCAGGTTGGCACAGCGAGAACATTTTTTATTTCTAGAACGTTAAAACTATCTAGACTTCTGAAAATTCCCTGGAATGTTGTGGACAATGTTCTGGATACCATTTTTTTTTTTTGGGATTGGCTGGATGGCATTGTAAGAACATTTTGGGATTGTCTGGATAACATTCAGGGAACTTTTTGGTTAACGTTTTGGGATTGTCTGGGTAACATTCTGGGAACATTTTTGTTAATGTTTTGGGATTGTCTGGGTAACATTCTGGGAACATTTTGTTAACGTTTTGGGATTGTCTGGGTAACATTGTGGGAACATTTTGTTAACGTTTTGGGATTGTCTGGGTAACATTCAGGGAACTTTTTGGTTAACGTTTTGGGATTGTCTGGGTAACATTCTGGGAACATTTTTGTTAATGTTTTGGGATTGTCTGGGTAACATTCTGGGAACATTTTGTTAACGTTTTGGGATTGTCTGGGTAACATTGTGGGAACATTTTGTTAACGTTTTGGGATTGTCTGGGTAACATTCAGGGAACTTTTTGGTTAACGTTTTGGGATTGTCTGGGTAACATTCTGGGAACATTTTTGTTAATGTTTTGGGATTGTCTGGGTAACATTCTGGGAACATTTTGTTAACGTTTTGGGATTGTCTGGGTAACATTGTGGGAACATTTTGTTAACGTTTTGGGATTGTCTGGGTAACATTCAGGGAACTTTTTGGTTAACGTTTTGGGATTGTCTGGGTAACATTCTGGGAACATTTTTGTTAATGTTTTGGGATTGTCTGGGTAACATTCTGGGAACATTTTGTTAACGTTTTGGGATTGTCTGGGTAACATTGTGGGAACATTTTGTTAACGTTTTGGGATTGTCTGGGTAACATTCAGGGAACTTTTTGGTTAACGTTTTGGGATTGTCTGGGTAACATTCTGGGAACATTTTTGTTAATGTTTTGGGATTGTCTGGGTAACATTCTGGGAACATTTTGTTAACGTTTTGGGATTGTCTGGGTAACATTGTGGGAACATTTTGTTAACGTTTTGGGATTGTCTGGGTAACATTCAGGGAACTTTTTGGTTAACGTTTTGGGATTGTCTGGGTAACATTCTGGGAACATTTTTGTTAATGTTTTGGGATTGTCTGGGTAACATTCTGGGAACATTTTGTTAACGTTTTGGGATTGTCTGGGTAACATTGTGGGAACATTTTGTTAATGTTTTGGGATTGTCTGGGTAACATTCAGGGAACTTTTTGGTTAACATTTTGGGATTGTCTGGGTAACATTCAGGGAACTTTTTGGTTAACATTTTGGGATTGTCTGGGTAACATTCTGGGAACTTTTTGGTTAACATTTTGGGATTGTCTGGGTAACATTCTGGGAACTTTTTGGTTAACATTTTGGGATTGTCTGGGTAACATTCTGGGAACTTTTTGGTTAACATTTTGGGATTGTCTGGGTAACATTCTGGGAACATTTTGCTAACGTTTTGGGATTGTCTGGATAACATTCTGGGAACATTTTTTGCCACCATTTTTGGATTATCTAACTAACATTCTGGAAACATTTGGTTAACATTTTGGGATTGTCTGGATAACGTTTTGGGAACATTTTAGACAACATTCTAACATTCTGTGCTTGTTTCATTGTGTATTGTGTAATGATTTAAGGACTATACTTATAGGTTCTGGAAGCTTTTTCAGATAGCATTCTGGGAATGTTTCAACAAGGTTTGATCCTAAAAAGGAAAAAACAAAAACTTCTCAACTTACCCTCCATTTTCCAGTTTATTTGCCACAGTATCTAATGAGAATACAGACACAGAAATGTTGGAGAACTTGGTAGAAATGTTGAACTCAACGTTCAACATTTAGAGCTTCAACTTGGCTACTAAGATAATAAAAGCAATGACGTTGCCTGGCAGTAGCCCAAAGCTTGAAGCTCTGGACACTGTTCTCTTTGAGCTCAAAGACTTGGACAGAAAGACCAAGACAGCACTCTTTAAGTACAGAGGAATCAAGGGCTACATCCTACTGGCACCACTGTGTAGGAAAGATTTAACCAAAGTGATGGGTGCGGTGGAACCGGACAATCTCTGGAAATTCCTAACATTTCTTAGAAATACTTTGGACATTCTTTTAAAACTGGGCTTTTAAAACATGACATTCACTTGCATTTGTTCTTTGTTGTGATTATTAAAAAAACGAGCAATGACACCCCAATTATTGATCCCAATACTACCATGTCCAAGACATAGAAGCCTCATAGTTGTCAGGCGTATTATTGGGACGTTTCTCCACTAGGAATCTAACCAATTTAAATACAGACACGGATGGGTTCTATGTTTAGACCAATATCTACATTGGATCTAATGGCAACACGTTACACCCCTACTCTCTTACAACACCATGCCGAGCAGCTAAAGATAGAGCATGTCATTTTATGCCTGTGGGGATCACAATGCATCAGCACACAAATGAAGCAGAACAACTGATAAGCGTAGAAAGGAATGCAGCCGTCCGCCACGGAACCAAAAGTAAAGATCCCTCAAGCGTTCGCTTCAACAACGCCCTTAGGGACCACCTTCTTCAGGTGTCCCGTGTGACAGCACCCCACTTCGAGCGCCACCTGAATTTACAAACATCTAGATTTTCATTACGGGTCACGCTCCAGTTTGCGAAAGCAGAAATTCCACAGACGCCCAAAAAAGGTTTTCCACGGCCGACTGTGGCCTCTTGCAAGAAAAGCTCAGTGGGGGCTCTAGTGATGAGCGACAGTTGTGTGCCTGACTACCACTCGTTCATTGCTTTTTTTCCCCTCTATCTCTGCCTTTCCCTTTCTCTTCGAGGTGCACCATCAGCACAGCCTCATGGGGAGAAGAGCTGACAGACTGAGTGGCACTCTGGGTAATTCCCAGGGGCCTCTTGCAGGCAATGAAGGAAAAAAAAAAAAGTTCGAAAGTGGACACAAAGAAAAGGAAAGGCAGGGTAAAACTGAACAAGCTTTCGGAAAAGCTACGTAGAAGAAAGCAAGAAAAATAGGGATGGAAGGAATCCTCCGAGAGGCTTATAAATGTCAGTCCCCTTCTTTCTTTCTGACTCTCAAAACAGAAAAAAAAAAAAAAAACTTGCTTTCAAATATCTTCGGTCCTTTTCTCAACACCGGAAAGCTTCCCTTTCTCTTTCCTCGCTCCCCTCCCCTCGTCTTTGCTCTGCAGAGGCAATAAATCAAGAACTGGTGCTTTCTTCTCCCTCCCTCCCTTCGACCCTCCTTTCAGGAGATAATACGGCAAAAGCTGCATCGACGGGAAAAACACGGACGCTGTTTGAAGACTGAACGTGGTTGATTCTGTATGTCGGCATCGTCTTAAGTACGTCGGGCCGGGATTGCAGAAACGGTTGCTCTATCTATCGATCTCAACCGGTACACCTGCATTACACCTTCCTTTAGAAGACAGACAGACGTCCTTCTGAGCTCCACAGAGTGATGTGAAAGAATCATTTAGGCTTGATCTGGGACTAGACTGAAAATAGCATTAAAAAGGGTTCTTCATTTGTTATAGCACTGCCCTTGATTGTTGTAGTTCTTGCTGCAAAGCATTGTTTCCCCTCCGAATACGGTGTCAAAGGGAAAACAAAAACAATCCGCTTCCATTCTGACACTTAAAGATACTAGAACAGGTCCAGGACTTTCCCAGAGGTTCTGCCTGGATGAGGAATAACCTCCTCGTGAAAGCAATTTGGAAAAGCCTGTGTCATTATCCTTTCATACATTCAATACCATCGCTTGCAAAGCTGCCAATGATTCTTTACCACATGATATAATGGACCAAAGAGAGGCACTAAAACTGAGAGCGTTCTCAAGTCCGGGCTCGCCCTTTGTGTCCGCATTCCCTCAGTGTGAGGCGGGCCTCTTAGGCTTTGTTATTAGCTTTGCCACTGCAATTGTTGGTGCGTCACCTTACAAATGGTGAAATTCAGCCAACACATAGTGGGGTGACATTCAAAATATGTGAAGCGTTTTTATTCATTCGTTCATTTATTTATTTCTGGCCAGTTTTGACGTAAAGCAACTATGCGGTTCCCTCAGTCCTCACCTGTTTCTGGTTTCAACGGTCACCGAGTTCACTGCTAAATGATATAAAGCGTCCAAACGACACATTATTCTTTGCGAGAAAAGCATAGTTTCCGTCGTATTACGGTCGCACCTGTTTGGCTAGGAGAGGAGAGGACTCGGGAACTTTTCCCAATTAAGGCTCGGCTAAGGTCCAACTCCCATCGAGAGCACGGAGGCCCTAATTATGAATAATAAATATGTTTGTTAAATCAGTCAATGCGTGGCAATTTGTTCTCGGCACAGGAAATCAATCTCATGCAGTCGTCAGGGGGCTTCTACCTGGCACAGGGCTGCCTGAAAGGACCTTTTTAGTAAAATCTCTGTTTAAGCAAAGTCAATGAAGGGCCTTTCCGAACAACAGTAAATAATCTTTCAAAATGGTATAGGAGGTCAGTGCAACATAAGTGATCAAAAAAAAAAAAAAGATAAAAGGATATAGGTTACTTTAGGTTAAGCACAAGCAAGGATTAAAATATCATGGGCTCTTATTTCAAGTGCATCAGATGGATGAATTGGAAGCGCCTGACGTTTTTGATGTTCTGAAAAATTGGACCTGAAAGGCGTTCTAATACTATAAGAACGGATCCGAGTACGAGCCAACAGTCAGAATACTCAATCAACTTTTAGCAGTGCCAGGGATTGCTGCGGCACGGTGATCCAGAAACACACACGCTGCCACAAACATGGCTGCCATCTGACCTGCTGATCTCTCGCAGTTAAATCCAGCTATTGTGCCAGCAATGGAACGGGAAAAGACGGAAGTGCTTTGTGGAGGAGCTTCTTAAAGGATCCGCTTAAAGGTTCCAAGCCCATTCATATTTTCTGGGTAAAGCTACTGTAGATTTACTGTATGTTAGTCCCAGGTGTTGGCATTTGCTTGACGTTGTATTGACGTTCAACCATCACTGTGTTCAAAGTATTCAGACCTCAAGCGTAAGCATAACACTGACTCCCACAGGTCTGGGATACACACTCATGATGGTAGAACCAGCCAGCAAAAAAGTGGTCAAACCTCAAATGACACAAAATTGGGTTGATTTTATATATATATATATGGGGTCAGGAGTGTGCATTATAGAGGGACTTATCCTTTTATTTTATTCATTTTAAGCATCTATACAACCATGACAGCAAAAAATGGGTCACACAGGCAAAGAAACATTACTGATTTATAAGATCACATATTTTTTTGGTTGGTTTTTTTTTTTTTTTGGTTGTTTCTGTAACTACTAATTATAATGCTAATAATTTAAAAAATAATAATAATATGCATATTTTGCCATTCCCATATTCCTGTAGCAGTAAAATTTTAAAACTAATAATAACTTTGCTTCTACATGACATACCAGAAACCCCAAATTTTGTTCTTATCTTCTATATTTTCTACAGCTAAAGTTTTTCTATGTTTTATTCTTATTTTATTACATAATTTATTTCTTATTGATAATCTTGTGTTTTAAGGTCACGGGCGGTCATACAGTATAAGCATTTCACTGCGTATCGTACTGTGTATGTGACAAATAAAATTAGAATTTTAAATGCACAGTTTGATGTCTCACCACCGGGACTTCCGTATAAGCATTTGTTTTTTGTTTGTTTGTTTGTTTTTGTTTGTTTTTTATTTAAATCGGTCATTGAACAAGGCTTAAAGGGTTAACGCTCCTGCGGGTTTTTTTTTTTATTTTTTAAAAATAAAGTCCTCCTCATGCTACTGCTAGCGAACTGTGCGCATTACTACAGATTTAAGTTAAACGCGATGTGCAGGGAGGAGTTTAAGTAAAACTGAGGTTTAATTACAATTTTGAAACAAGCAAGCGATGGCAGCCCAAAAATATTTAAATAAAATGTGCTAAAGTATGATGTGCTGGATCATGTGCTATTTTATAAACTTCTGAATCAATCAAACGACGCAGCAATGCATCGGAGTATTAGTAGTGCATCATCATATTCATCATATTTATCTGAACACAGATTTTACACAGCCTGTTTATATTAATTTATATTAAATGATCAACCTTTGGACTTCATTCAGCCTTGCTATAGAACACAAAGAAATCTAATCGAGGGACATTTCTCCAGTCTGCACAGCCAGAAAAAAAAAAAAAGTTAAACGCTTTTTTATGTATAAAAAATAAAGATGTTCACAATGTTTTCACTGTTCCTACTCACATCACTTGGCTGTTTGCCAATCTGGCTCTCACACATTATTCCATTGTTTCCCCGTGTAGCGAGATTACAATGGATGCATGCAGCAAGCATAACATTGTATTAAAAAAAAAAAAGAAAGAAAGAAAGAAAAAAGTTTGAGGAAGATGCTCTACAGTGTTGAGGTCTCCAGTGCAGCAGATGGGCGTAGGATCTGAATTAGGGCGTAACAGGTTTTGGATGGGGCTGTGCATAATCCACGCTGATCTGATGGGATTAACACGAGAGCACCGGGCTACATCTCCAGAGGCCGAGCTTCGAATTCAAAGTCACTATGTCATGAAGGCCTTGATGAGGGAGCCTGGATCAGCCGAGGGCTGGCAGCGAGAAACTGGCAAAGAGAGCCCGGCCATCTGGTGCACTCTTGAACCCAGAGAACAAAGCGACACTTTTACAGGGCTTGGTAATGCTGGACACTTGTTACATTAGAGGAATATTTCGCTCAAAACTGATAGGGGGTAAACACATTTAAAAACCACCAATGCGTGAAAAAGAAATCCAAACGAAGACAAACGAAGCACCTACACTTCACGAAACATGAATGAACCTATGACTGGACACACATGTCAGGTGAGGCTCAGACGTGGGTATGTTATGGCAAAATAACAGAAATACAAAAAAATTTATACAAAGAAAAGCTATCAAATCCAAAGTAAAATAATGCTTCAGGAGTTGTTTTAAAGCTGGTCAACCAAGGACTCTTAACCAGGAGATTAAAGCTTAAAACCTGTTTGCCTCTGCCAGGAGGTTATGAAGTTATGGTCATAGACAATTTCTAGCTTTTCAACACGAGCATGTGTCCAAATTACAAAGGCATCAAAGTTATAAAATAAAAATATATATATTTCTATGTGAAAAGAAAATTTTCTTTTCACATAGAAATAAACTGTGTAGAAAAAAATGGCTTCCAGGTACAGTGGAACCTTGGATTACGAGCATAATTCATTCCGGAAGTGGGCTCGTATTCCAAAACACTCTTAAACCAAATCATCATTTCCCATAAGAAATAATGAAAACTCAAATTCTTCATTCCACAGCCCCCAAAAATAAATACATAAAAATAATTAATACAATCTATAAAATGAAAATAAAACAAATTAATCTTTAAAAAAAGTACAAATAAATCCTGACAGATAAGTGTTTCCATTGGTGCGCGCAGGCGCCGCGTGTGTGTGTGTGTGGAATTAGCCCTTTCCCTTGCCTCGTTTTACACAGTAACACTCCTACTCCCTCTCCCCACCCCGCTTTTTAAGATTCACAACAAACACACAGTGAGGAAGGTGAGAGAGTGACGCTCGGTGTCAAAATAAGAGTCGCATGAGTGAAGCATGATACGCGGCGCTCGTAAACTAATACTTGCTCGGTTTCCGAATAAAAAATTATTAAAAATCTTTGTTCGGTTTGTGGAACACTCGTAAACCACGTTACTCACAATCCGAGGTTCCACTGTATTTTAAACTGCACTTTAGTTGAGATGTGTCTTCATGCTCCAAGTTTCTAACCAGTAATAGACAAGACCAAATTTTTGTAATCAATCACAATGCAGAAGGCGGGACTTCTTAACCTTACACAATCCTTCTGAGAAAAAAAAAAACAACTAGAAGTTTTGCAATCATTATTTTTTATTATTTAAATAATAATAATTATTATTATTATTATACATAAATAATATTAAAATTAACTTTTATATTCTGGCTAATTATACATGAATTTGGTTTATGCTGATATTAAGTTCTCATAATTAACAAATACTGTGCTAAACGGGGCTAAAAACACAATGATTTAAGTCCCGCCTTTGTGCTCTAGGTTTCTAACCAATCACGGGACGAGACTGAATTCTTGTAACCAATCATAACCCAGGAGGCGGGATTTTATTGAAGGTTACTGAAGTTTGATAAAAAGTTCTACAGTCTTTTTTTGGGTTAATTATCTCGTGATTTACCTTACAAATAAATACTTCTAGCAATTTAAAAAATTTGTTACAATAACCGAGATACACCTTTACCTATATCAGAAAAAAAAATAGTTTCTTCCTCCTAAGGCTAAAAAATGTCTTTCAATAACTGTCCCTGTTTGTGAATTTTAAATCACTATATAAGAATATGAAGATCATCAATGTTGTGCATTGTATACTGTAGGTTGTAGGTGTCTCTAATGTTGACTTCAGTTCCAAAAATCATACTTAGTAAAAAAAAATTATAAATAAAACCTAGAACTGTCGCATCGCTCGTTAATATACTGTACATAACTGCTAATATTTCCTGAGTGGAGAGTCATTGAGCAGCCACGGTAGAGCGGTTTCCCGTAATTCCTCCTCAGCGGAGACCATCTCTCCTTTCTGCCGTATCAAGCACTTCTCAAGAGCTCTTGAACAATATCAGTCAGTGACCCTGGTGGTTTGTAATTCACCCATTTTTTTCCCCCTCACTGTATCAACTACTGCCCTTGTTTTTAACCATCAATCATGTCTGGCATTCTGTCAGACCTGGAGTTGTGCATATATTCATATATAAATATCAACAAGAGATGAACATGCTAATTAAAATCTGCAGAGTCGCCTTAATTGCTGCCTACAGCACTGCAGCTTTTTCATACTACCTGGACCTCTGTAGAAACGATATGATATACTGTACCTTCTAATAATATGAACTGTACGTTACTGCAGCAAAAAAATAAAAATAAATCAGGGAAAATATATTCAACTGGAACGTCGGATCTTCCGGGTAGCTCGTCTCCCTAAAGCTGCGATGCGTGTGGAAAATTACCTAGACTGTTATCTTTGGAAGAGAGAGAGAGAGAGACAAAGAGAGAGAGAGAGAGAAATGCGGATAGAGCGAGAGCATCTTAAAATTAAAACGAATGACAGAAGTGTTGCGGCAGTTTTCTCTCCCAGTTTATTGGCCTGGGAGTCGAAATCTGCTGCAATATCTTTAAATAGGAAAGATGAGACGAGTGTGAAGGATCAGAAATAAACTCCTACCACCACACACACACACACACACACACCGATGTAAGCACGCATTAATTACACCACATCATATGAGTGCTTAATCTGTTTGTTTGTTTGTTTTTTACCCCACCTAGCCCTGCTGTCTTACATATTGATGATTTAACGCTTTAAATTGATATTGTGTCGTCAGCAAACTTTTACAATCACACTGCTAAACTCAACACTCACTCTCATCATCTATACCACTTAATGCTGTATTCAGGGTCACGGGGGGGGCCTGGAGCCTATCCCAGGAGACTTAGGGCACAAGGTGGGGTACACCCTGGACAGGGTGCCAATCCATCGCAGGGCACAGACACACACACACACACACATTCACACACTATGACCAATTTGGGAAAGCCAATTAACCTAACCTGGACTGTGGGAGGAAACCGGAGTACCCGGAGGAAACCCACCAAGCTCCATGCACACAGAGACGGGAATCAAACCTGGCCAGGGATTGAACCCACTACACCACCGTGCCACCACTAAACTCCACACAACATTGTTAAACTACATAAATTTTACCTGGAATACATCTCACACTCCAATCCACATGAATATATACTGTATATATCCAAATCTACAGCTATATGTTTATGTGGATATATATGCAATTTATGCAAGAGGTAGTTTTTAAAGCATTTTTTAAGTTTTAAGTTATGAGTTCAGATACATGGTATAATTTAACACATTAGTACAACTTCAGAAATTATATTCATTTTGAAATAAAATCTGAATCTCGTACTTGAAACATCTTGTTCCACAAGTTCCATGAGTTGTGAGTTATATTCGTTTAAAAATTACACAATAACTTTTAATTCACATTAAAAGTTATACAAATGAGCAATTCACCTGAAGACAGACTGGGAAAAAAAATCATTAAATCGTTAGAGCTTTACATCATCAGCAGGGATGCTAGTTAGCCAAACACACTAATTAAAGCCTTTCCAGAAATGAATTCACAGCTAGAAAAAAAAAATGAATCACTCTGACTGCCACTTTAAGGTGTTCTTCACCGTTTGGTCAAGTGTGAAAAGGTGAAAATAAATCTGACGTGACAGCAAAAGACAGGACACGACCACGTCCTTCAACTCCCTGGGCGTTCAAGCATGCCTCGGAGTTTAGATGTACGGCAATAAAAATTAAACGTTCACTTCACGGCACTGAAAAAAAGATTACTGTGTCTATTAGATCTATTACATGTTTAATTACATGGATATTGTACACAAACACTGCTAACGAAAAATTCTTGGCAGGGAGAATAAAAATTTAATTTTACCACAAAAAAGCAAAGAACCGTAGGACATGCATCACTAAATGAGGAAACTCCCACCCAAATGTTCGCGAAGCAACAATTACAATCATTATCACCATTTTGTAACAACCAGGCAGACCTACAGTAAGCCACGCCCACTCGCTTTATATTAGCCGTTTCTAAAAAATTAGCGAAAACTTGCGCAAAATACAAACTGCTACCTGAAAAAAAAATTTAAACGTTAGATCAAGTCTATTTTTCCCTTTCGCGCAGCTTTTTCAGCTAGGTGTATTTTATTTTTGATTAGCGTGCTATCTTGGCAGGGAAAGCTGAACAGCTAAGCTACTGTAGCTCGTAGCGAAAAAATAACGCATTGGTTACACGCTAACTGTTCGTACATAAAGTCTGTGCGAAACCTTTTGCTAAAACATAAAAGCTAAACTTACAAAGACTTTTTAATGTTTAAAAAAATCTTCAATTAGAAATATCTGTCAGAAAAGTGCTTTCTTCTTAAGTTTTATCCTTTTCTCCTTAAGTTTTTTTGTATTAAAAAAATACAGTAAAATGTAATTTAAGCATTAAATTTGTCTCTTTAATGCTTCATTCTTTTCATCTTTTCATTTAAATCTGATCTATTTGGTTATTTCAAGCAAATATTTCAAAAAAAATTTTTATTTAATGATATTTATCATTTTTATTGTAATATAATAATGATACATTTTAGAAAAGAAAATACAATATATTTTAAATGTTATATTATACTTTATTTTAAACTAATCTGTAATCCTAACGAGAAATATTTAATAAAGATGCCTTGAAAAAAGTTTTAAAAAATGTTTGTTTTTTTTCAGTGTGAATTTGGTCCCTAATCCTTATACATTCTTTTCCTGTGTGTGAATATGTGTGTATATTCACATGAATGAACTGCGCATTAAATGTCAAGCTCTGTATAAAATCCAGCTGTTATCTAAATACTGTATCTAAGTGTAATCATGTGTTTTTTTTTTTTTTTTTTTTTTGGGGGGGGACGACACTAAGCACAGAAATATGATGGACGGGAATATTAAACAGATTTACGCGTCCGGTTGACTCAAGGCCTGTTTTGAATCCCCCCTGTCCACGCCGCTGGAATGTCTCCTGTGTTTACAAGAAGGCCGTTTTACTACGCAGTAATTTTCCGCTCCTACTACACGTCAGGGACGTTCCTGCAACAAACTGATCCTGCTTCCAAACACAGGGAGCTTAAGGCCATTTAAGTAAGCTTCTATAGGAGTTAATGTAATTTAGGTGAGATTTACAACCTCCCTGTGTGTACACATCGAAATCAAAATGTTGACTTTACTGTTTTAATGTGTGTGTGTGTGTGTGTGTGTGTGTGTGTGTGTGTGTGTGTGTGTGTGTGTGTGTGTGTGCGCGTGTGTGTTCAGCTAGATGGATATGAGGTACAGGATGGATTATTTCATCACTGAGCCTAAACCAAAAATAAATGAATAAATAAAAACCACAAGCACTAAAAAAAAAAATTAAAAAGTGAATTATGTGGAGAATTAATTAATGATAATAATGTGTCACAAATAATTAATTAAAAGTAACTAAAAATTGTGATTCTAATGCAACTTCATATTTTTATGACAGCGGTGCGACTGATAACAGAAGCGAATATGTAACACATAAAAACACACGTATGACTAAAGTATATTTCAGTATCAGTATATAGAGTGCACATTGCGCTAAAGCTATTACTCAGAACAACTATTTACTAGTAGAGGGGGAAAATTGATTCAGTTAATTATCGTTATTCTTTTGTGTGGAAATTCATGTATCACCACACTGCCTCAAAAATCTTTTTTTTTTTTATTATTATTAATTTTTAATTTTTGTATGTTTGCATTTCAGATGGAAAACATGTTGCAGTTCCTCTATGATCCTACAGGTGGTGCACTCTAAAATATTCCCACATTGGCAGGCAGCACAAGCATCCTGCATGGTAGGAATGAAATATCTGTTTTAGAATGTAACAAATGATATCGATTTGGGATATTTATAAAATCGTGATACTAACTTTCGGCCTGGGGAAAAGCATAGAAAACCGTATCCCACGGAAAGCACAAACTTTTCCAGTCTCTCACTTATACCTTGCCTCTTTCTCGTGCACCTGATTTACTCAGCCCCTTACTCGACCACTTCACTTATGAGAAAAATTCATGAGAGAATAAAACGCAGATGTGGACAGGGAAGCTTAGCCTGAATGCATAAGATAAAAAAGAAACAAAGCAAACAAACAAACAAAAAAAAGATTGTTTGTTTGCTTTTACAATCAGACTGCATCAGACTCTTTTACTCCGGATCAGAAAACCAGCTTGGACTCAGGACAGTTTCCTTGATTTAACACACACACACACACACACACACACACACACACACACACACACACACACACACACACACACACAAAAAAAGACAGAGCTAAGTGGTGTTCTTCTGTGGAAACATCTAGATTTCATCAATTTTGCATCTCTGCTTGGGAGCACTTTGCTTCTGAAGCTCATGCAAAGCATCCTGTTTCTCTGGAAACTTGGTGCACTAAGGAGATGTATAACTAATAGAATAGAATAGAATAGAATAGAATAGAATAGAATAGAATAGAATAGAATAGAATACATTCACATTTAGGCATTTAGCAGACACTCTTATCCAGAGCGACTTAAAAAGTACCTTTAAAGTTTCCTCCATTGGATAGATCCTTACACTGCGATACTAGTTTACGAACTAAGTGTCATCAGTTAAACACTGCTGGAGAGTGTTTTTTTTTTTTTTTTTTATCCAAGTATCTAAGAAACAGATAGGTCTGTAGTGATTGCTTAAAGATTGCCAGCGACCCAGCTATACAGACATCTAGAGGAAGTTCATTCCACCATCTAGGTGCCTAAGGAACAGAAGCCAATATAGAATAGAAAAAACTATAAAAGACTATATAAGAACAAAATAAGAAATAAATTAACAGAATAGAATAGAATATGTGCATTTTAATTAAATTGCACATGAAACAAAAAACTAGTGATGTATCTTTATGCTGGAAGAGACAAGTCGCTGTGTGTGTGTGTGTGTGTGTGTGTGGAGAATATAATAGAACAGAAAATAATAAAATAGAAAAGAAAAAGAACAGAACGGAAAAGAATAGAACAGCTAGATAGACTGAGATACTTTATTGAAGGAAAATCCAGAACAGAATAAAATAAAATAAAATAAAATAGAACAGTGCATTCTAATTAAATTGCACATATAAACTATTGCTGTATCCAGAAACGGGTCACAATGTGTGTGTGTGTGTGTGTGTGAGTGACTGAGTGATTGTCACACACACCTTTGGCTCTTCACTTTGCTCTCCTTCTTATTGATCACCCCGGGCACGCAGTTGGTGAGCTCGGTCCAGTCCGCGTGCAGCCCGCAGCTCCAGCCCGTGGAGAAGCGCGAGAACAGCCAGGTCTCCTTGCGGTTGGGCCGGTAGCACGTGCACTTCTTCTGTCCGGGTCGGCAGTCGCAGGGCAGCTCGAGCCGCACGTTCTGCACGAGGTGTCGGCCGAAGGTGGTGCCGCCGGTCTTCTGGATGTGCAGGAACACGAGCACGTCGTCGCCCTTGATCTGGAAGTCCACGGCGCGCTCGAGGTCGCGCGCGGGGAAGTAGTACTTCTTGACGTAGTGCGGGTCGGGCGTCGGGAACGCGTCGGCGTCGTCGGCGTCCTCGGGCGCGTAGGCGCGCGGCAAGCCGAAGCCGGCCGTCACGGCGCCGGGAGCCGCGTACTGGTAGAGGATGAGCATGAAGAGCGCCGAGCCGACGACGGCGAACAGGAACTTGCCGCTCCTCTCCACCATGGTCCCGTGCGGCGCGGGGCGCGCGCGCTACCATCGGCCCGCCTGGCGGAGCGCAGCGCGGCGGCTCGCGAGCCCCATCCGCGGAGCACGCGGCGCGCACCGGCAAACAAACAAACAAACAAACAAACAAAAAAACAAACAACAACAACAATAGATCTGCAAGGAGAGACACACGAGCGCTCACAATCCGACCGCGTGTGTGCGTACGGTCTCGCGCCTCCTCTTCTCTCCTCTCTCTCTCACTCTCTCTCTCTCTCTCTCTCTCTCTCACGCGCGCGCGCCACCGGAAAGCAACACGGCGCGTGTGATCGCCGGGATTTAAAGTCCTCTCTCTTTATCGACTCGGAGCTCCTCGCGCGCCAGCTGCGTGCACGGACGCGCGCACCAACCCCCCCCCCCCCCCAAACACACACGCAAATGCGCGCTCCCGACTAAACACCAAAAGAGACAAGAGTTACATTGTTTTTATTATAATATTTTTTAAGAAAGTGTCAATAATAATAGTAATAATAATAATAATAATAATAATAATTAGAGAATAGAATTTAGAAACTGAATTTAAACAGTATCGTAATAGTAACACTCATAGATAGATAAAGTAAAATTCAGGCTCTATTCATTACATTACCATACAGTGATTTTTTTTTTTTCATTCTTCATATCCCAGCTTTTTGTTAGCAGGCTGGAATCAGACTTACCAAGGGCCTTCCTCAAGGACGCAACAGCGGCAACCTGGCAGAGATGGATCTCGAACCACCAACCTTCAGATCAACAACTCAGAGCCTTAACATACTGAGCCACCAGCGCCTCTATCTATAGATATAATGTGATAATTACTTGTCAATTATTAATTATTAATATTATTATTGTCCTTTTTAATGAATTATGCCATTAGATAGATAGACATAATAACATGATAATTATATGTTTTCATATATTCACTGAAGTGCCGCCACCTTTGTACTAACATACGTTTCTTTTTAATGCATAATGCAATATTTTACAACTACTTACATGCCTTGCAAGCTTGAATGAGTTACAATAATTGGCAATTAATTTAAATAAGTGAATACATTACTACAAATTATGCCTGGCCATTATAATATGTACTATTATAATCAGGTGTCCCTCTGCACTACACGTTTGTTGTATTTATTAATACACCTCTGTGGTGTATATTTCAGTGTTTTTTGCCCCACTGGCACAGCCATTTATGAAGTGTATGCTAATGAGCTGATGAGTCAGGAGTTTTCTGGCAAAGAAAGCACTGAAATGTGCAGGGACCGAAAGAGAAGAGGGTGGGAAACACTGACTCAGCTCATGAAGGACCTCATGATTTGCTGATGAGATGAACCGTGGAGAAAAACACGCATGCAGGGGGTGAATGTGTATGAGTGTGTGGGAAAGCAAGAGCAATAGAGATACTAATATGTGGTTCTGATCTGTCCTTAAGAAGTTAATTAGGATGTTTTTTTTAATGTTGGGATACAGTATATATGAAATTATGTACATACTTTATGATCCAGTCAATTACCCATTAGCCCTGATCATTTTTGAAGCTGAATGTCACTCCACAGCTAGGGGGCGGTATTCCGAAGACATGCTAGCATGCTCCTGCTGTTAAAGTTCACTAACATAGGGAAGTAAATACGGGATATTGTTAAATGTGGGTGGTGAAGGTGAATTAGAGTGAAAGATGAAGATGACGAGAGACCACTTGCTAGTTATGAGCAGCTTTTGTTCGGATGGTCGCCGCATTTGACCCTTCTGTCACATTTTGTTCAAATAGTTCTGCTCATGGTTTTGCACATATTTCCATTTGTTTTGCATTCTTAAACATGTTCAAGACTTTTGGAGAGATTTTTGGGAAATGTACTTTGGGAAAAGTTTGCGTACGTCATAAAGTTGAGAAACACATTCAGGCTATAGCTAGTTTGTCAATAAATAATAATAATAATAATAATAATAATAATAATAATAACAATAATTATAATAATAAGGGATTGAATTACTTAAGGAAAAAATATAATAATAATAATAATAATAATAATAATAATAATAATAATAATAATAATAATAGAGAATTTAATACATAATTAATAATAGAAGCAGTCTAGTAATAATAATATTAATAGATAGATAGATTAAATAAAAGTTCAGGCTTTATTTATTATACTTATATATACATATACCGTACAGTGAAATTCTTTATTCTTCGAATATCCCAGCTTTTTGTTAAAAGGCTTGAGTGCAGCCTACTAAGGGCCCAACAGCGACATCCTGCCAGAGCCGGGTCTCAAACCACCAACCTTCCGATCAATAACTCAGAGCCTTAACACACTGAGCCACCAGTGCCTCTATCTGTAGTTATAGTAACATGAATACATAAATACATGTTAATCATATAATCCCTCGCTGTGCTAACACATTTTTATTCTTCATTTAGAACTAATTATATGCCATGCAATTTCAAATGAGTTGAAAATTTATTGGCAACTCATTTAACTAAGTGAATACATACAGTAAATACAAATGTTAGATCTAGTTTGCCTGGAGCGACGCCCACAAACTCCATAAAAGGTAAAGCTCAGAGTGAGCTGCGAACGTAAATTGCGGATTAAAAGAAACATAATTTCTCAGAGTTGGAAATGCGAGTTATTTTGAGCTCTACGTCCTATTAACATCAGTGGCAAATTACAAAAAGGTGAAAGTGTAAATTACGTGAGGTGAAAACAAACAAACAAACAAACAAACAAAAAGCCCTGAAAGAAAGACGGTATCCATCGTAACATTATTTTTATGTCCTGAACTCTGAACGACTGTAAAGTTACGTTTCTGATGTTGACAATTAACTAAACAAACATTTTGCCTTAAGCTGGAATTTATTTCTATTCATTTATTAGATTTTCTTATCATTATTTTTTTTACTAAAGACACATTATTGAAATGAACACAGCGCCCCCTAGCATGAAAATGATTACCCTGGATGAGTTTTTCTGCCAAGTTTTACCTGCTTCTGAAGCTTTAACCCGACTAGAAACAGAAGCCTTTCTTCCCATGCTGCTGGTTTGCTGCTGGTTCTCTCATTCGGCTTCAGTCATTACCAAGCTCATTAAACCGTATCAATTATTCATGTTCTCCATCTGCAACAAGCGAGAGAAGGTGAGAAGGAGCGAGCGACAGAGATAGAGAAGAAACCAGAAACTGGTGGAAAAAGTTGGATGGAAAACTGGAAAACACCACAAATAAACCAGTCAGGTACGCTCGCTTGGTCATATTTATTCAGTCATTATATAAAAAATTGTCACTTTATGAGCTTCACATTGGGTTTTATTACTGGGTAGCGAGAGCTCCGAGCCCGGCAGCTTCTGACAGCCGAGTGACTCACGACTCAACTGTCCAATTTATATAAGGACACTTTTCTGTCTGGCTGACTCACCGCTCAGAAAGGTACACTAAAAAACTCGAAAAAAAAGAAAAGAAAAGATCAACATAAAACAGTGAGTTATTTAAAGGCCAGATTCATAAAGGCTAAGCTGGTACTAAGACGCTCACTCAACCGTTTAACAATGATAAGTCATGAAACGTAACAGAATGCACTTCAGTCTCGTTCATTTCCACGTTTCCGTTTGAACTCTATATACGTAACATCCAATAACAGAGCTAGTTAACTATTTCTTTTTTGGTATGAACATCAAAATAGGTCAGAGATCAGGGGCGGGATAAAAATATCCCACACTTTCATCCACTGGGTCTTTGGCAGAGGAAAGGGTACTGATTGGCTCGTGTGTTACTGTATATATAGTAAAGCATGCAACCAATCATAGATGAGACTGAATTCTAATCTATCATAAGACTAGAGAAACAGGATTTATCAGAAAAATTATGAAGCTTAAAAAAGTATGTCATATTATTATTATTATTATTATTATTATTATTATTATTATTATTTAATAACAACTTTGGACAACTTTGCTCATGTCAAAAAAAGTTATATTCTGATTACACATGTAAACTCGCTTCTTATCGGGTCAGCGTCCATGTAAACAGTTAGACTGGAATCTATTCTGGAATCTAATCCAGAATATTTCAATAAGATGGAAGAATTATTGTCAATGTAAAAACAGCTTCAGATTCTTAGCTCATACAGATTTTATTTATTTACTTATTTATTTATTTATTTATTTATTTGTTTGTTTGTTTTTCAAAAAGGAGGGAGTAATCAATAGCGCTGTCATAAGATGGTCCAAGACCAGGATCAAGTCAACATGAGGTGTCAAGGCGCGGTGGTGGCTCAGTGTGTTAAGGCTCAGAGTTACTGATCGGAAGGTCTGCGGTTCTAAACCCAGCTCTGCCAGGTTGGGCCCTTAAGCGAGGTCCTTAACCCTGTCTGCTCCAGAGGTGCCGGATAATGTCTATATACCCCAGCCTTCTAACAAAATGCTGGAATATGAGAAGAATAAAGAATTTCACTGCACAGTAATGTATATGTGATGAATAAAGGCTGAATTTAACCTAATCGGATCAAGATCATGACCAAAAAGCATTGAAAAGTCTATTCGAGAACAAGCCCTTCTTTTAAACTTGGCATCATGTGGGTATTGTATTTACAGTACCACGACCTACCTCTTGTTAAACAATGGAAGACCACACTAAGCCAGACCCACGTCCTGGACCGAGACATGTGCAAATAAAAAAGGCAATGAATGTGAGACAAGTCCAGATCTAAAAACCAGACTCCTAGTCCTCTAGACCTGGAAAAAATAGTAATTTATGGGACGAACAAGGTTCTTGTACAAAAAGGAACAAATACTACACTATTTATTCGCTGTATTTTCACCAATATACTTGCTACAGCCTTTAAAAGAATCCATCCAGCATCCTAAAAGGTTCTTCAGCTTGTCTCTTTGCGGAAATTGATCTTTGCCAGGTGATTACACTTTATGAGAAGACAGGTCCTAATAATGGTCTACCCAAATGGGCTGAAAAATGATTGACCAAAATTGCGGTCTGTTCCTGGATAGTGGTTCTGTCTATAATCTTACAAAAGGCTTTCAAGCAGCACCTGAAAAGCTCATAACTGTCCGAGAAGGCCTCGAGGAACCTTTATCTACTAACTTAATTTTGCTCTAATTACTGCTTAATCCCGGTCTAGATAATGAAGGCTGCTATAAACCGTCATGGAAGACGTCATTGTCAGTGGCCTGGAGCAGGAAAAGACCATAAGGCATGACGCGGTACCCATAATGCTTGTCGTCGTGTGTATCAGATTGTACTCGCTTCTCAAACCTAATTAAGTATGTCTGTCTTTGCTGCACAGTTAATCAAATCTTGACAGTCAGAACATGGTTTGAGGCAACAGTTTAAGGTATTACAGTGAAATGGACTGAGCATTTCTCAAAAAATACTGTAGCAGAACCAATCAATATTGGACAAAACAGCCATTCTTTAGCAATTCCAGATTTCTCGCCATGAACCACGGCAGCGTTTGTAGCAAACCTTCTTCTGCGGTTTCATATAATTATCTTCAGAGGCTTTTTTTTTCTTCCTTCAGGTGATGGATCCAGAGGGCCTACTGTATACTGTGAACCCTGGATGCAAGCAGGAATGAATGATTATCATGTCTTAGACATTGTGAATCTAGTTAGTTTACTAATCTGGTTCTTAGGAGCGAACCCAGACTTTTTTCCCCCCCTGAAAGTCCATGCTGTTGAGTCGGACTTGATCTTGCCACCTGGTTAGAAGTGAGCCAACGTTCCAGGGGGTAGAGTCAACTTTGTGCATTTCAAGCAGGGAATATGTTTGTTTCATGTCGTATAGTATTGTGTGGGTGAGTGTTTGGAGTCAGAGACAGGCGTACATGAGGAGTTGGATTAGAGCTGTAGAAGGAAAAAAAAAAAGTTCTCGTGAAATTCCAGGGATCAGTGCAAATCCAGGAAATCTGTGGGTTCGTGCCCACAGACTGCGTTAGACAAAGTGGTAAGGAGAACTGATGAATCTCGGGGCAATTTATTTGCACTTGTATTAGGTGGGCACTTTCCAGAATCGTCTCTAAGCCAAGCAGTCTGGTTGCTGCGCTCCCACTGGGATCTAACAGGTGTAGATGTCTGAAGCTCGCTGCCAGCATTGTATGATTAGCATTCTACTGGAATTGCACAAATCATTGTATGTTATTTTCTAGTCTTGGGGAACTTAATAGTCTGCATCCATATAGCCAAAGCTCAAATCAACAGCCCTAGATGCTTATTGCTTTTCTTTTATCAATTTTTTTTGTTGTTGTTGTTGAAACCTATTATAGATTGGATGTTACAATGAAAACTAATGAAGCGAACAAAACTCAACGAGAGACACATAAAGGGGTCACTGAATCCCTGTGAGTTCACAAGACTACCATGACCTGTATAACCAAGTAGCATCCCAGTTACCTAGGCAGCAGAGCTGACTCTCATGAGAAGGTAGCCTCGATTCTTGTTGAACTTGCCGCTGAAGGGGAAGAATACTTGCTAGATGAATTTGGACACATGCGCAGAATCTAAACTATCTGGGCATATACAAGTGGTTTTCAAGTCAAACCGGGACTTTAAGCATGCTAGTGCGATGAGAGGTGGCTCGGAGCGCAGTGCAGTCGTTCTCGTAAACATCCAGTGAGTGGAACGTCTGATCCTTACAAAAATCAACAGACGACTTGTCACAACGCGCAGGGAACGGTGCACACAATCATTCAAAAACACCACTTGCACATTACAGGAACTCGGCTGGGAGTTATTGTCACATCCCGAGTGCAGTCCTGTACTCACTCCAAGCCAATTCCACACGCTTGGGCCATTAAAAGGAGTTCCTGGGAGGCCGGTGTTTCAAACGTGAAATGGCTCATGGCTCTGGCGTACTGAGAAAACTCTCTACGTTGATGGTTCCAAGCACTAGTGAAACGCTGGGATAAGTGCGTTAGAGGATTATAATAAAAGGTTGTTTTACTTTATTCTGCAAAATCAAAAGTCGTAGTAGTCAAAAGTCAACTGGCAGGGGGGATAAATACTGAGCAAGAGTCTTTGTGAGTGGATCCCAATGTGGTTTTCTACTGTCGGACCCGATCCACCTTAAGGTTCAATGTATTTTGAGATGTTTTTCTGCTCTACGGTTCACACAGTAGTTATCTGAGATGCTTCTATTCAGCTAAACCTCAGAAGCCTAGCCATTCATGAAATACTCAAGTACTCGAGCTAATTGATACCAACAACCATGCCATGTAAAAGCCACCGAGATCACTTTCCCCTCCTTTTTCTGCAAATTCTTTCAAACGTATGTTTATTTAGTTAGCCGTGGTGTTCACATTATGTTACAGAATCACGTATTCAACATTCAAAGATTATGACTGACCTTTTTTTTTTTTTTTTAATACATGTGATATTTCATGACTAGGTGATTACAGGATTAGTTCAATGGCACACATAAAAGATTAATGACGGGCAATTAAATGTTTAGCAACGTAATAGGGAACGTATGAGGGTGGTATTTTAATCAAGCCGCTCTGTAAGGAAATGAAAAAAAAACGTTCGTGATAGAGATATTACTGTAGAGACAAATCTGGAAAGCCACGTCAAGGCCCTCAGTGACATTCCATACTGTAGCTTTGGCAATTATTTCCATTCTGTTAAAAATGTAACTAAACACTGTTCTATATACTGTAATGCCTGACATCCTGAAAAGACACACACACTCACACACACAAAATAAAGAAATGACACCGCTTTTCCTGACCACTGAGGTGTGAGATTCTATAATCAACCCTGTTTACCCAACACTTTCTTGGAGTTCAATAGTTGCAGCATTTTATTTAATACTTTACTTAATACTACAGTAGGCTGCTTAAAGCACTAATTGAGGGTTTCACCTTTTGAAAAGCAAACAAGCAAATAAGTAACACTTAGCCCCCAGTGAAATAGGTGCGCATGACAGAGGTAAGGCTGCAATTACCACCAGAGCAACATATCAAAACATTTCTTCTCGCAGGAAAACACTGTTTGTAATGATGTTATATATCTTTTTTTTTTTTTTTTTTTTGCATTTAGAAAACTGCAAATACAACGAAATGGCTTTGTAAGGACCTTCATTTTTTTTTTTTACATTTCATTAAATATTATGTAAGGCAGAATCCTTGGTTCTGATTGGTCAGAATATGTTGAGTATGATTATTATAGAGCAGAATCTCTGATTAAAATGTCCTGTAATACGGTACAATAAGTCCCCAACATACGAACACGTTCCGTTCCAAGAGATCGTTCGTAAGTCCAATTTGTTCGTAAAATCCAACAAATGTTGTCTAGGTACTAGGATACGACCACAATTGGCTGCACACAATACAGTATATTACAGAACTACAGGGTTTTAATGATTCATGTTAAAAGAATGAGCAACGTCTGCCAGCTTTTTTCATTTTTTATTTATTTTTTATTTTTTACCTCGGCTTGGCGCTTTTTAGCAGTACCAGCTTAATCACTGCTGCTTTTACGCTCAGATCCGGACATCCAGGGATGTACTTTCGCTATTGAACATGTTCGTATTTTCGCAAGTTTGTAACTCGAATGTTCGTATGTACAGTAGGGGACAGGGAGCTGAATAGTGAATGATCTATGCAAATCTTGAAACTTTTTGTTACCACTTCATACGAACTTGATAAATGCACATTCTTCTATATTGAGCCACTGCGTTCTTTGATACTTTTAGGATGAAGAGCATGATGGAGCTTTGGTGAGAACAATCCCATACATAGTGGATGGAATGTCAGCAGATTGTCAGAAATGGCCATTGACACATCAGGGGCAATATAGACCAGACAACCCAGAACGTGAAGTGTTAATAGTACAGTAACATCTATGCCACTATGTGTATTCAATGTGGGAATTATAATAATAATAATAATAATAATAATAATAATCAATGAAACCGTGATCAATTCTATAAAACCTTGACACCTTGTTCATGTCTACCTTCGATTTTATTTTACACTCCTCGGACTGAGGAACTAATTAAGCAGAGTAAATATTGAGCGTAGATGCATCAGTAATTAGAATCAAAAGCGGCAATGTTTGTTAAGTAAACGAAACAAGCCCGAGGAGCTTTGACAAACTGTCCTTTAACTAGGAAAAGATTACGAGGTTAAAAGGTGCAATAAAAGGCACGGCGTGAAGTTTCACCTCGTTTGGAATGTCGCTCTTGTTCAGGGCCGTCGAGATCTGCACGCTTTTAATCAGCACGTGATGACCGAGGCTGTCTCGGCTTGACCTTCTCACCGTCGGATCAAAGATAAGAAGTATACGCCTCAAGGATGTGAGCGAATTTCCTCCTGAACCGAAGCCCTGTGGCCTGGGGAGAAGGTTAGAACCTTATATTTCAAAGCTTGACAGGTTTATTGTAAAAAGATAGCTACTCATGACATATAGCGTAATTAGCATTCTTGCCCTGGCAAAATATATGGCTGTTTCTGCTTACCGATGCGTCTTCGCTTTATGGTCACTAAATTAAGTCCGGCTTAGTCGGAAAAGGTCTTTCATTTTTAGTAGGGAGTGTTCTTACTGGAGTCGCTGAAATGCTTCTGCCCTGGTGGGAGGGATAAAACTTCTGCCGTGAGGAAATAATCAACAATGAAGTGGAGCGGTTTTATTCCATTGTTTTATTCCAGTATGCAAATTTGGTATTTATTAAAGAAAAACACTTTTTAACCCATGTATACTGTAGTTCTCATCATCTATTCTGCTTTATCCTGTATACAGGGTCACATGGGGCCTGGAGCCCATCCCAGGTGACTTGGGGCACGAGAAAGGGAGACCCCCTGGATGAGGCGCCAATCTATCACAGGGTACCCGTACGCACGTACAGTATACCGTGCCGCCCCATGTATAGTTATGTGTGCCCTGATGTTGATAACATATTAGAATCGGTGCATTAATCTAAAGCCTGCCTGTGAACAACTTCCGACCAATCAGAATCAAGGCCGTGGTTTAACAGGCTATAATTGTATTTTTCATTTTTCAATTGAATTATCATCCAGGCTGATTTTCCTTCTAACACCGTGCTTAGTACATATACCCCTAGTTATCATGCAATCTGATAAAAATATCAAGGCTTTCTCGTATTCCATAGATCTCCACGGATCTGTAAAACACTGACGTTAAGTTTGTGGCTCTTCAAAAAGACCTTCAGGTTTCTCAAAGACTCCCTGCTGTTTGAAGTCTCTCTGGAAAGAAGCAAAGGTAAAGCTTTTATTACTAAGATTACTTGAGCAGTTATTTGATTTTGCTGCAAAGATTTTTTTTTCTTTCTTGTCTGGATCCAAACTATAAAGAAAAAATAAAGAAAAACCTTAAGCTCCTAGCAGTCAGTCAGCCAGGTTATGAGTTTCTTGCTTCCTTTCTTTTCTTACTTCATTTCAGATCTTTGGATATTGAAAAGTAACGGTCACAAAATTAATTTTGCCAGACCGTGTAATTTTCTCAATAAACTTTAACTTAAGTGCACAACTATATAATTAATTTACTGTATAAAAAGGCACTTTTTAATGCATGGCTATGATTTCTAAAGCAATTACTGCATATGTATGTTATTTTATTACTGCTAAAAGATTGTTTTTTTTTTTTCAACTTGGCAAAGCAAAACGGTCACTGCAGATTTTACTGGTGTTCTCCTGCAGTCCAACGATAAAACCTTAACTGCAGTAAAGTAAAAAGTATTACAATGAGCTTCGTATACAAGGAACAAGGTATTTGGACAAACCTGTTAAATATTGAATGCAGGTGTTTTATCAATCAGGACCCTTATCTCCAGTGAAGGACAATGCTATGCTTCCAGCAGTTTGGTTAAGGCGCTTTTCGATTCCAACCAGCTATTAGCAGTGCACAAAGCAAGGACTATAAAGACATGGTTTGATGAGTTCGGTGTAGAAGAACTCGACTGGCCCGAACTGACCTGCACCCCACTGAGCACCTTTGGGATGAACTGGAACGAAGATTACGAGCCAGGAGCCTTCTCGTCCAACATCGGTGCCTGACCTCATAAATGCTCTACAGAATGAACGGGCACAGAAACACTCCACAACCGTGTGAACAGCCTTCCAAGAAGAGTGGAAGCTGTTATAGTCGCAAAAGGGGGACCAACTCGATATTTAAGTATATATATATTTGGATAGAATGTGATTATGGTTTTGGTTCCAAATGATGAATTCTTTGGGGGGTATTTCATTATTGTTTACTTCAGGTGGACTGTATCGCCACACTGATTCCTTCTTATTATTATTAATTAATTAATTAATTAATTAATTAATTAATTATAATAAATTGTTTAAGATTGAATGTTGCAATTCCTCTATAATCCTACAGGTGGTGCACAGGCAGGAGGCACAACATCCTGCATGGTAGGAGATAAATTTGTTTAGATTGTAACAAAATAAAAATATATATATATTGAAAAATATTACATCAGGATATTTATAAAAGTGGATACTAACAGAATTACAATACAAATCAAATTGGCACCTACTGTAGGTATCATGATAATATCATATTATCCCCTATTGGACCCTGGAGATCCCCATCCCTGGTAGATCTTAACGCTTGGGATTAATTTAAAACTCGTTAAACGTTAAAATGACAAATCCAGTCAAGAGCTACAATCATCAGTAAGTACTTGGGAGCAACAGCAGACTTCACTGATGAAAACTGGTGGATTCCTGAAAATGGAAGAACCCAATGTGTGCAATAACAGGTTAAGTTTACAACAAGCCAAAGTCCACTGCAGAACTTCTCCAGATTGTCATTGGACATTTCACTCAAGACTAGTCTGGGCCTGTTTGCTGGAGGATACTGAGAAAGTTGCACCTTTTTCTTATTTTCACAGAGTAAATTTGGTCTTTTCTGCAATTCGCCTGGGGCTTATCTACAATAACATGCAGCTGGCAAAAAAGAAATGATCAGACTATGGTAATCTACAGCCGTCTGCAGTAAACCGGATGCTATTTTCTTTCTAGGTCTGTGTTAATTGTCAGAGACAATGTCACTGTGCCAAAAAGTAATAATATACTATGATAAGTGATGGCAATAAAACTAACAATTTTGGTCATTTTAATGGCTTTAAAAACAGGTTTTGTTGCTTTGTTGTGTCTTTCAATAAATTACAACAATTACGTAATCATTAAAAGAAAAATAAATTTGCACGAATTTGGAAGATTCCTATCCCAATTATTTTAATACAAATACTATGGTTTCAAGTGTTCTTCACTTATTCAAATATTAACCCTTAATTGGTTAAAGGACCACATTTGGTAGCTGATTTTTGGTGAAAAGTTTTTTTGCATTTTTAAATTTTTTTTATGCTTAAATAAATTTGCATTTAACGTTATCTGTTGGTTTTTAATATAAATGTTTTTGAATACCGACTTTTGGAAAATGCTGAACGCACAGTCACAGGGAGCACCGACCTTCATAAGTCAGTGTGCCAAAATATCCCCTGTACGTCTGATATTTCAGCAACTTGTGCCTGATGACTGTCGGGAGAACAATCCATAACATTGCTGCTGTTGTTGGTGTGTCATACGGAACAGTCCAGGCGATCCTCATGTGTGATTTGAACATGCACCGTGTTGCCGCTAAGTTCATCCCCAGGCTGCTGACCAAGGAGCTGAAGGAACATCGGGTTGAACTCTGTCAGCGTGCCATGGATGACCCATCTTTCATGTAGAGGATAAATAACTGTGATAATACTTGTGTAGGACCCCGAGATAAAGCAACAGTCTCCACAGTGGTAGAGCCCATCATCTCCATGAGCGAAAAAGGTGAGGCAGGTTCGCACCTCGACCGAGTGCATGCTCGTCGACTTTTTCCACATTCGTGGCATTGAGAATTCGTCTCCAGGAATTCGTCCCAGAGGGGCACGAGGGAGGACGAGCGGTGGAAAAGCAGAGCTAATCTCCAGACTTTTTGATACCACCTCGCATTCAGGTATCTTCTAAAATAGAAGTGAAGTGAAATAAGTATATTTCGTAAATAAGTGCTGAAGTTGTAATGTCAAACTTTTGATTCTATTTAACTATGACGCAAGTAGTAGATAATGCACAGATACAGATAAGTACACAGTTTCATGCATGCTTTAGCTCTAAGGAAGTCCTACAAAATGGAAAAAAAAAAACTGAGATGTTAGACTGCTTGACAAGCCTCACTGAGAACACAATAATACCATTATATTGTATATATTGAGAGTCTTGGGACGTTTAATAGATTTTTTTTTTTTTTTACAGTTTTGTTAGAAAAATGCATTGAATAGCGGCTTGTGAATACAGTCTCTGATTGCTTATACATATTAGTCTGCTGGCAGTATAAATAACAGCAGTGTTCCTTTATGTCCCTGCATTGTATATTACAAACGTAACGTTAGCTGGGATGGTAAGAGCCAATCAGGATCGAGCATTCGGCAGCGTGCTGTGGTATAAAGTGGGTTTTTTTCTTTTCTTTGAGTTTCTTTTACTTTTATGTTCGAAGAAGTTTCCTGAGTTCACATCTATAATCATCTTAATGCACAGTTTTCAGCAAATACGTCTGGGTTTGGTGTCTTTTACATCACGCTGCCTCTGCTGCATATTAATTACCAAATCTGGCACATGCATGAGCGCACAATCATCAAACGTTTATTACCGCTTCATCGAAAGTATTATTCATGTCTGTAATTTTAAAACGTATTAATATCTCCATAACACATCAGGCAACGAAGGTCTCTCTGTGCAGCCACGGATATTTCTCACAGCAGCAATTTTCCTCCCTCCTTTTTTCCGCTCCACTAACACAGCAGGTGACCTTATGATTGTACATTATACAACCGGGGCCCTGATTTTAACACACCTCAAGTAGCAGTGGTATAATAACACGTCAAAATTCTGCACTAAATGTCTTCTGTTTCACATTAGAGCTGAAATGCTACCGCAAGACTGTTTTAGGCAGCGCGCTATAGCTGAGGTGAGCAAATACACAGAAATGAAACAGGAGGAAAAAAAGAACAGAAAAAGACATTTACATCGTACCTAGAATAACCAGCCTGTTGGCATATTAGTGCTGGAGAAATCAGGCATCTGGGTGGCTGTGTTTCAGCCGTCTCATTACCGCCGCTGACAGCAGCATAACAGCAGCTGCACGAGTCAACATTAATGAGATTTTATGAGCTTTGTTTTTATGAGCTCGGGACAAAAACGAAATCGGAAGGTAGGTGATAGGAAGGGGAAGTAATGAGTAATAAACAATGACGAGAATAATGCACAAACTGAGGGTACTGGGTTGGTTAGAGATTGCTGAAAAATAAAACGCAGAAAATGTCTAATAAGTTAATAAATAAAAGATATAAATGAATTGGCTCATTTTAATCCATTGCCATTTCTATAGTATGACAGATGCTATGTTTTTTGTTCATTTTTTGTTTAATGTTTTCTGTTATTAAGTGGTTTGGTGGGTTTCCTCCGGGGTCTCCTGATTTCCTTCCACAGTCCAAAGACATGCAGGTTGGGCCAAAATTGCTTGTAGTTTGTGCCCTGCGATGGATTGTCCCCCGGTCCAGAGTGCACCGCACCTTGTGCCCCAAACCCCCCGCGATCCTGTTTGTAATCTTTCTTTCTTCCTTTTTCTAGCATTTATAGAATGAGTCTCCAGAAAGATTTTAGCACCAGCCTTCTAGAAGTGATTAATACTGGTGTTTTCAAATCAATCAATAAATAATAAATAAATAATAAAATAATAAAATAATTATATTACTGAGAAACCAGATAAAGTAAATATGGCAAAATACTTGTCTCTTTACAGAAAAGCATCACCCATGTAAAACATTTTATAAGCTCACTGATTGAGGAACGTCAAATTGGTTTGAAGGGGCACAATGTGTGTGTGTCACTGTGTCGGTGTGTGTTCCCCAAACCATTAAATCACCCCCCACCAGAGTGGACAATTAACACAAGGCAAAAAAAAAAAAATCCAAATGACAAATCTCTGAAATCCTTAAACTCTTTGTCAGTCTTCTTTATCTGTATTGTCCTGATTGTATTCACTGTAGTGCTGCCTTATATACTTTCTTGTGAATTAAAAAAATTATTGACATTTAGGAAGGACTTAGACGTAGTAAAACATTTGAATGGAGCAAACAAGAATGATGATCCTGGCTGAGGTGGCTCGGAGCCCATGGCCGTCGCTCCGAGAGTGGAACTCCTGATCGCTGAAAATCTGAGGATAACTTTTCGCCAACTTGTGGAAGAGACACAGCCGTCTGTGGGAACTGTAGACGCCATCATTCACCAGCACCACTTGCTCATTATACAGGAACTGGGCTGGGAGTTAATGCCAGATCCCTCAAACAGTCCTGATGATTGAGCCGTTAAAGAAGTTCCTGGGAGGCCAGTGTTTCAGATATGAAAGTGTGCTGCACTCGGTATACGTCCTGAATACAACTTGACAGCCAGATAAACACTTCCCTAACGTCAAGACTCTGAAGACGATAATCTCCTTGTCCACAGGTTTGTTGACTTTAACAAGGAGGGTGAAACTGAAATGTTGAAAATTAAAAAAAAGAATAATCCAACTAAGCTTCTGTTGTAAAATGTACAGATATACATATGCTCAAAAGAATAACTAACTGCAGCAAGATTGCAAAATCAGTAGACTTTTCTAAATGTAACATATTTAATTACATTCAACAGGCAGTTAACAAAACCTTATTTTCTGCACTGTTATACAATTATTGTTAGCGGTCTATGAGCAGCAAAAATGCTAACGCAGCGATATGTTAGCATAGCAACATAGTCTGTAAAATAATTTCTAAGAAAAAACTTACAGTAAATAAATGAACACTGCTGTCAATAATTAACAAACACATGTAGGTATCTATAAAACAATCAACACATAGCCATGATGCTACTACAAAGCAAGAACTACCCAAATATCACCGATTTCTGCTGTAGGGAATGCTGGACAGGCTACTCTCTGTGTCTGCTTAATTGCTTCCTGAATACAAGTCACATGACACAACTCCTTACTTACGCTTTTCTTAAAGGGGCCACAACCCTATTATATACAACAGTAACAAAACACTCCCCGCCACTCAAAAATTAAGATTCATTAACATTAGAATCTGGAGAAAGTAGAAGCACTATCTCTGCAACAGGTCTAAGGAAAAGTGCAGAACCACCGGGTTTGATGACTTTGACCTCGACCTGCCGCACCTTCCCATCTTGACTAGGAAAAGTCTGTGTTACCAGTGCAAGAGGCCATTCATTTCGAGGTACTTGACTGTTCTTAAGGAGAACAACATTTCCTTGTTGGACATTTATGTGAACAGACTGCCATTTCTTGCATGCTTGTAGGGTTGGCAAGAACTGTTTCCACCATCTATCCCAAAACGTATTGGAAAGATGTGAACTTGCCGCCACTGGTCTGAAGTTCCAAACTCTCCTGCTGGTCCAGTAACAGAATTCACCTTTTGTGTGAGAAGACCTGCTGCTTGGTAAGTATAAACGACTCATCAGGGTTTGTTGTCAAGGGAACAAGAGGCCTGGCATTGATAATAGCTGTTACCTCTGCCATGAAGGTCACTAGCACTTCATGAGTAAGCTTGTCTTTCAACTGAAGAAACGTGGAGTCGGATATCTTTAACAGGTCCACGGACAGCAATAAACTGTCTAAAGACATTGATGAATCTGGATGTGTCAAGGGATTCTATGATTTCAATATGAACAGCTCTCATGCTCATACATGCACCTCTTGCTATGCAAAAACGCTTCTCTTGTCCGCCGTGAGGAGACACCCCAAGGACCAAACACGTGCAGTCCAACATTGGTGAAAGATGGTCTGCTGGAAGGCTTGACATTTTTTTAAACACTGAATGGAGCTCTGAGTTGCCTACAAGTTACACACTGGTGAATCACGCTGCTCACTCTTCGCTTCCCATTAACTATCCAGAAACTGGCTGACCAGACAGCTCCTTCAGTAACGTGACGTCCTTGACGGTGAACATGATCATGGTAGTGCCTAACAATCAAGATGGCTATGTGATGCTTGCCAGGAATTAACAGAGGAGTCTTCTAGCTTCCCGTAAGGTTTGACGCCCTCCAACTCTCAGATGCAGAGAACAAAGCGGACTACTCTTTGGAATCCTCTCTTGCTTTTGTATGCATTTGATCTCTTAACTGTAAACTTCTTCTTGTACTGCTCGAATGAAGGTGGCTGAAGCTTTATCGCATTCATCCCCTGTGAATTCTGCCTTGCAGTAATGCCAGCCTTTACAAGAACTGCTGCTCTTGACTCTTCTTTGGAAGCTATGAGCCACATAAATAAGACAAGTAACTGCACCAGTTAAAGACTTCCAGGATGAGAATTTGGTGAATCGTTTGGAACCAAGCTGTTTAGATGATGTCGTAGTGCTTAAAGTGGACACTAGAGGTCACAGGTTTGGGTCTGAGCTGGGATCAAAAAAAGTCATAACAGCTTTGGGAGGTACCTGGTTCTGACTTAAGCAGAAATTTGGGTTCACTTAGCCAACTGGGGTTCTGCAAACATGATGGAGAAACAAAACATGTTGCATGATCTGCAACATGTTTTGTTTCTCCATCATGGATTCTGGTCTGTTGGCACATAGTGCCATTGGTCTGGATGGGAAGACCTTCGAATATGTTGTACTTGGTTGCTTACATAGACATAAAATCGCCTGGTTTCATTATAATTGTAGCCCAAAACCACTTTACTATCTGAGTAGTAGGTTATTGCATCAAGCTGGACGTCCAAGTCTGCTGAAATCAAGTCTGTTAGTTTCCACAGCAGGCACTGCTGCACAAAGTTCAAGCCTTGGCACTGTGTGCTTAGGACAGGGGGCAAGTTTGGCTTTCCCCATTACAAACCCAATGACATTGTTCTTTGTAGCATCTGTGACTTTTAGATATGCCACTGCAGCGATGGCCTTGGTTGATGCATCTGAAAAGACACACAATTCCTTTCTAACAGCTGCTGATGGAGAAATCTTAGTATAAGGTCTGGACAGCTGGAAAAACTGGACAGCTCCGACAAAGATACTCTCCAAGAGTTCCAATCTCTGTGGGTAGTGGAGAATCCCAATTGCTGTCCTCAGATGTGAGTTCTCTCAGAATAGCTTTGCCTTTGATTGTGACTGGTGCTACAAACGCAAGAGGGTCAAAGAGGCTGTTGATCATGGATAAGACACCTCGTCGTGTGTAAGATTTTATCTCATTGCCGACACTAAAGAGGAAGCAGTCTGCGTCCAAGACTATGTTGTATTGGTAACGTGTCTGCATCTAAATCTAGATCTTTCAAGTCACCTGCATGATCACTGGATGGAAAGGCGTCCATTACCTCTTTGTTATTTGCTGTGTTATTTTGTGCAGTCTCAGATTGGATTTAGAAAGAACATCCTGTGTCCTTTTCAACAAACTGATAGCACTTTCGACCGTGGGAAGAGACTTCAAGCCATCATCTACAGTACGTAGAAGTCACGCATCACAAAATGTTTTACATCAGGATGTGGAACTGGTCACTATGAACAGACTGGTGGAGACAATGTACAGTATCGCTCCTGTGGGTGAGGGGCTGTTACCGAATACATGGACCCACATGCGATAAACCACAACATCTTTGGAAATAACAAAACAGAAAGGGTACAGAATACTCAGAAAATGTTCTCTCTTGGCGGTATCAAAGCACTAGTGAAACACTGGGATAAGTGCATTAGTGTAGCAGGGGATTATATAGAGAAATAAACTGAGTTTTTACTCTCGTAAGTGTGTTCTGTTATTCTGTGAAAGCAAAAGTCCCATTTTGACTTGGAAGTTAATGTGTGTATATATGTTGTTTTTCTCAAGACATCCTCCCCCAGCTCTCTGGAACAATGTGTGTCATCTCCAACTGTAATATTTTATTCCTAAAACATATGCAATGCATTTCCCCTACATCCTGTTCAACAAGCCTGTTCTGACACTCGCTGACCCACTTTCCTCCCTCCGATGCATCTGCCGTATCTGTCCTTATCTGTACTGGTGTTATCAAATCGAATCTCTCCACATGGTAGCTCAACCATTTCCTAACCTTCCTTCTTTATATTTGTCCTGTGATTAGCTCACGTCTCATCTCTAAACCTGTCCCTTGGGCCTGTTTGCATTCTTTTTCCCTTTGCTTGAAATCTTTACAGCCATACAGACAACATGCAGATTAACCCAGTGGGAAGTACCTGGCAATTCGTGCATCGCTAGCAGAAAATATGCAACATTCCATTTTCCATTTTATTCTCTGAGAGATAGCATGTAACTATGAAACGTGAACGTTATTGCCTGCCACAGAACATCTATTATAGAAAGCACAATGACTCATGGTTGAAAAATCACTATAGTCTCTAGAGTCAGAGGCATGATAGTTGACAAATTTTCCCCTTTATGTTTCCATTTACGGCGGTGGTATAGAGTTTAGCCTCTTTGTACCTCCAGGGTTCCAGGTTCGATTCCTTCCTCGGGTCTGTGTGCATGGAGTTTGCATGTTCTCCCCGTGCTTGGTGGGTTTCATCCGGGTACTCCGGTTTCCTCCCACAGTCCAAAGACATACAGATTGGGCTAATTGGTGTCCCAAATTGCCCGTATACAAGATGAAGTATTATAATGAGTAAGTGAGAGATGTTCCTACATATAGCTCACAGTTCAGAAGTAGGGCTGGAAATCTGATTGGCGAAGCCAATCATTTGACTCATCTCACCAGTAAGAGGCGACTATTTTTCAGCTCTCAAATGACTCACTGCTGTTTTGTTTTTTTCCTAATCTAGACAAATCTTTTGGTTATTGATCATACTTCTCATCTAAATCTAGTTGAAACTATGTCTAGTTGACATTCCTTTGCCTTGCTTCTTAGAAAATCTATTTAAACAATTCCAATAACGTGCATCACTGCATAAATGTTATTCCGCCGCCTTGTTTGTGCTTCATTAACATGACTCCTTTTCATTTATCCTGATTACTCACTGCCTCCCCTAATACGCCGACAACGTCTTCGCCAAGCAGCGGTGCAGTCAGATCCTCCCTGCCATGCCGCTTCGCACACAGAGCTGAGAGTCGAAACACTCCTCTCGCTATTCACGCTAACAAACAGCTCAGATGTTGAAAAGAGGTTTCCATGGAAGCATTTTGGTTTGAACTACACTGCAAGAGAAATAGCACTGGCTGCAAAGCTTGCATATTAGAATCAGCATGTTCCACCAACTTTCAGCTAAGACTTATCGACAAGTGGCACAGCACTGCCCCGGAGAAGAGTTTGAAGATCAAAAAACTTCGCAGCCAAGCTGGCAGCCATTTTGCTGTACAATTTCATCAGTGGGGGAAAGTCATTAGTCACCGAAATCTTCCAGACCACCTTCTGGATCCTTAATGTGTATGAAATGACTAGCATTGAAGAAACCCATTCTGATTTTTTGTATTATTTCCAATGCCAGTGCAAAAAAATAAATAAATAAAAAAAGAACTGAATCTGTTTCAAATGGACACATCAAATTAGTAGGACGACAGAGACTGGATTGCTGATTGTAATTTAGCGATATTGACTCATTTAATCCCAGTGGAGCTGGGAGATTGGATGGAGATCAATATTAATTTAAAACCTAGAAACAACACAAACAAGTAAATGGGACAGACATGGAAAAAGGGTATTTGTCTTTGGGTAGATCTTGCATAAAAATAAGACCAGAAAGTAAACATCGTGCATCACTAAAAGTCTTATTTTAGGTTCATTTAAAAATACACCAATGAGCCTAGCATGAACAGTGCAAGCGGGAAAACATTGATTATTAACTATATACCACTAAACTGGTGACAGGATCATGGTCGCCCAAGGCTCACCCATGCCTCCAGGGACCAAAGGCCAGTGCATCTGGTCTGATCCCACTGAGAAGGATGGTTTTGTTGTTAATGTTTTTTTAAGCTGGTGGCACGGTGGCTTAGTGGTTAGCACTGTCACCTTGCACCTCCAAGTCCTGGTTCAATTCTCACGTCGGGACTGTGTGTATGGAGTTTGCATGTTCTCAGGGGTTTTGCAGGGGTTTCCTCACACAGTCCAAAGGCATGCAGATTAGGCTAACTGACGTCCAAAATTGCCCATAGTGTGTGAATGTGTGTGTGAAGGTTGTGAGTTTCTACCATGGTTGTACAAGATGGGAATAAATACTGTACAATGGTCACCATTTGCGGCTCCCTGATGGTCCCTAGTTGGACTACAGAGGTTCCTGGATGGATAGATAGGTTTTAATGTTATGCTTGATTGGAGTCTAGGCTACAAACGATATATTTGTTAATACCCTTAAATGTCACAGACTGACACAGGTTGGTTAGGGACCACAAATATATCTTCCGTGGCTGCTTCATCTGACCTGATTGGGCTCGTTAATGGAAGGTAGAGAAGGTGAGAGTAAGAGCGAGATTCATTATGTTTCGACTCAAGAAAGGAAGTCCAGTTACTGTGACTCAACTTCACCTGGACAACTGATAATCTTCATCGACATCTTCAATGAGAACTGTAATGGCTTTTGCAACTGGCTAGACAAGACCACTTTATGCTTTTACACCAAGCGTTAGATTTCAGAAAATCATTAACCACCAGAATAAAACGTGGTGGCTGTGGAAACACTAATAATGGTGGGGTTTTGGGCAGTTTTCCCATACGGTAGCATTTGGTACTCTAGGTGTGAAAAGGTAAACTAGAACTCAGTTGAGGGAGACCTCTACTGGCAGGGAGGTGTAATGCGCACAGGCTGGGGTAATGAATTTCTACAGTACTGCTGCTGATTTGACAAAATACCCCGTACCTAATGGTCCGTTGAAGAGGTTCATCAACCTGAGCTCAAGATTTGTATGAAATTACCTTTTTTTTAAAATTTTATTAGCTTTTATTTGCTGAGTGGAATTAGTAGAGGTGGCCTTTCTAATGATTTCCTAAATCTTTCGAACAATATTACACAGACTTGGTTCCTCTACCACCACCAGGATGTCGCTATCATTGTCAGATTAACTATTGAAGGATGCAACAGATCGTTAGCCCTGTGAAGACAGCAAGAAGGTGCCTCCATGAGCACTTCTGTCGCTCCACTGAAATGCCCTTGTCGCCCAAGCGTGCACTCTCTCCCTCATCCCCCTGGACTCTAGTGCTTATTAGCCATCTGGCATCAGAGTAAAATGAGTTCTTCAGGCAGAAGACACTTTAAAACAAACTAGTTTCCCTATTGTCACTATGTGGAATCACTTTTTTCCTCATCATTGCCCTAGGACGATAAGGATCTGCGGATAATGACAGATATTAGAAACTCCACACGAAAAGTGTGTGATCCATCCACAAGCAAGGATTCTGAGCTTCTGCTTCTTCTGCAATTAATACTATTATGATTTTTACTGTATATGTAAAATAAATAAATCCTTTTAACCTGATTCATTTTTTTTTGCTACTGTGTGTGTGTGTGGGGGGGGGGGGGGGGCCGGGGGGTTGTTGTTATGGTTTTTGTTTTTTTGTCTTTTATGTCTTCAGATTTACCACATTGTTTTCAGTTCTGTGTTTAGCTTTTTTTCTTTCTTGTTTTGCTTTGTTGTGGTGATCCGTTTGGCTGTTGCGTTTTTGTTGTTGTTTTGCATTTTTCCCCTCTAATTGCCTGTTGCTGTTTTGTTGTTTTGGTGTCTTTATGGTTTAGTTGTGAGTTTTCAGATTTTACGTTGGCTGTTTGCTGTTTTCTGTCTTTACATTGAACATGATTTTTCATTTTCACTTTTGTGTTTTGTTTTGATATGGACTATTTTGTTTTGTTGTTGTGTCTCTGATTTGCTGTTGAGTTTTGTTTCGCTGTTATGTTTATAATTTGATTGCGTTTCATGTTGAGCTTCGCCTTTGATGTTGTTGCTAGTGCATTGTGTTTTTTTTTTTTTGTCTCTTTGTTTTGTTTTGTTTGAAGTTTTTTGTCGTTTATGATTTGTTTTCTGCACTTTGGATTTGCTGTTTTGTTTCCAGATTTACTGTTGCCCTTTTTGTGTTGTTGTGTTGTTGTTATGCTTTCTGTAGTGCTTTTGTGATTTTCGAATTTACTGTTGCATTTTTTTGGTAATGTGTTTTGCACTTAAGGGACACAGAATATTTAAACACAGCACGGTAAGGGATAAGATTTATGCAGTATCTACTGTAACAACACAGATACACACATTTCCTTGCTCAGATAAAGTAAGTGACGCTTCTTTTCCAGGTGTCTAATGTGCAATGCTCATGAAGAAATACGTCTTTTGCTGGAGACGAGCCTGCAGATGTCTGATGGGAAGAGAGAAAGAGGGCAAGCCAGGACGGTTAATGTCACTGAGCTTGCTACTAAAATATTGGCTAGATGCAAGCGAGTGGCCTGAATGGCCAGGTCACTAATCCTCCGCTTCGTAAGGAGAGAGAGGAGAGTTAGCGAGAAAGACTGTAATTCATTTTATTGGACTTTCTTTTAAAATATTGTCAGGGGCAGTAGACATGTTACACTAAAATAGTCTGGAGCCTGACAAAACAGAAAGAGAGAGAAAGAGAGAGATAAGGGTGTTTTTCCCCCCACTCTTTCTTTGCCTCTTACCCCTTCTGCAGACAGCAGCTTCCTCCAAACCCACCTTCATTCTAAGTAATAGCCAGTGGCTTTTATTTATGCTTCAATCGTGCATCACAAGATTTCTGCCGGACATGGAGTCATGGCCACGGCTGTGTTCCAGCCACAAATATATTACCCCAACCCCTCTGCGGGATAGTCTTTGTAAATCCCCCAACACTAGCCCCCTATTACGTCCCTCCCACACACACATATGTATACAAAGACAAGGCATGTTTATTCAAAATGTAAAGAATCATTTTTTTCTGTGGGCTTCACTCGGTGAAAAAAGTCATATTTGAATACCACTGATTATATATATTAGATTATATGCCTGCGATGTGGCCTGGGAAATCACACGGCCGGTACAGTGGAGAAAAATTCTGAAAAACAGCTATTTTCGTTTACAATAAACCCTGATTTGACCAGTTTACAGGAATACATGACGATAGTTAAGCAATAAAAAAAGTTTTTTAGTCTACATAAGGGTGTCCAAAGTATTTATAGCAATGTTTCATTCCTTGCTTCTACATCCTCATTACCAAAACTTGGGACTTCATGATGCTAGAACTTTGATTACAAGAGAACTACATGGCAGTAGAGCCTGTAGTTTTCCTAGCTTAAATATGTAGTAGACAATTAAAAACAAATTGCCAATTTTCCACTGGTCAGCACTATTAACTAACTACTCACTTTTTTTTTTGCTAAAAATATGAATGCTAAAAATTTCTTCACCCTCCCTGGAAATGATCACATGACTGTTGCTGTGTGCTCAAAGCAGCGTTAAAAAACATCTGTCTCATTTCTATGAAAACGAAGAGAGTACGGCTTTAGTGCACTTGACATGCATCAGCTGCATCACGCCATATAAATGCCACGTGTACGGAATGATGGATGTTGTACGGCATGCATGATTTAATTACAGGGACCTTTACATTGTCGGTTTTATTACAGTGCTTTAAAACCGTATGCTTTCTTTCTCCTTTGTCATTTGCATCCTTCCTATAAGAAATGTTACCATGGTACACTATAGTACATACCAAAATATATTATATAGTATTACCGTGATACTTCAGACATTTCCATAGGATTTTATAGAATGGTAGTACTCTGGTCCATACTTTGGTGAATACCCAAATATCCTGAACACGCCATATAAAAAAAACATTATCAGTATTGTACAAAAGCATATATATGTATAACATGCTGTATATGTTGACAGTATCCTGATATGTGTTCCATAGTACCATAATATAGTACATGTTAGAACATTTAAGGTCATAGTACAGTGCATGTACCATAAATTTCCACCAAAGTAGAACCATGTACTATAGTACTTATATATTTATACCTATACAGTACTATGAAAAAATATTTGCTCCCTTCCTGATTTTTTTTTTTTTTTTTGCACATTTGTCGCAGTTAAATGATGAAATCATCAAACAAATTCCAATATTACACAAAGTTTACCTGAGTAAATACAAAATACAGTTTTGAAATGGGTGGCACGGTGGATTAGTGGTTCGCACTGTCGCCTTGCACCTCCAGGCTCCGGATTCGATTCCCGTCGCTGTGGGCATGGAGTTTGCATGTTCTCCCCGTGCTTGGCGGGTTTCCTCCCACAGTCCAAAGACATGTAGGTTAGGTTAATTGGCATTCCCAAATTGACCATAGTGTATGTGTGTGTGCTCACCTTGTGCCCTATGTCTCCTAGGATAGGCTTCAGGCCCCCTGTGACCCTGAATACAGGATTAAGTGGTATAGATGATGAGTGAGTGAGTTTTTAAATGATGATTTTATTTATTAATTATTTATATAATTAATTATTTATTCCTATGTGAAAAAGTAATTGTCCACTTTTTTGCCCCTTGGCGGCAACAACTGCAGTCAAGCGTTTGCGCTAACTGGTCACAAAGTTATTGAACTTCATGAAGTTAATTCACAAACCGGAAATGGCCCAAAATTCTTCCATCAATTCAGTTCCATCAGTTATGGCAAGTCGTCCTAAAGCTCTAAAGCTGGTCTTCTGGATAATCAGATGTGTTTTTTTTTTTTTTTTGGGCAAATGTGAGAATGTGATCCTTTTGGTCAGCAGTTGCTTTTGCCTTGGAACTCTCCCATTGATGCCATTTTTGCCCAGTATCTTTCTTATGGTTAAATCATGAACACTCACCTTAACTGAGGAAAGTTCAATGATAAGATTGTCCCTGATGAGCAAAGGAAGAAGGACAGCGAGAGTGGCAAGGAAAAACTCCCTGAGATGGCAGTGGGAAGAAACCTTGAGAGGAACCGGACTCAACAGGGAACCCATGCTCATTTGGGTGATTACGGGTAGCAGGGATTGATCTGCATCACACTGTGTGAGACTGTAAGTTCAGTGTAACAGGAGATGTGTTTAAGTTAATATGGCAAGTGAGGCCTGCAGTTTTTTAGAAGTTGTTCTGGGTTCTTTTATGAGCTCCTGGATGATTTGCTTGCTTCACGTTGTCAACGCAGGTTATTTTAAAGTGATGCATTGATTAAACAGGTCTGGCAGTAATCAGGCTTGGGTGTGACAAGTGAAATTTACCTTGCCTTTCCAGAAATCACAGTTCATTCATGATTTATCACTTTTCACATAAGGCCATGTAGGTTTGGATAGCTTTTTTCCCCTGAATAAATGAAATCCTTTAAAAACTGCAATTAATATTTACTCAGGTAATCTCTGTGTAATATTAAAATTAGTTTGGTGATCGCAATCATTCCATTGTCACAAATAAGTTAAAAAGTCCTATATATACAGTATATACGCATTGTCTTTAATTTACTTCTTCTCACGATGATCAGGAAATTCAGATGATTCCACTATTATTCCAACTCACGGATGTGGAATATTCCAAATATTTAGCACACTTATACCTTTACTTAAAATGTCTCTAAGCTTACTCAACAAATATATATTTTTTAAATCTGCTATCAGTGCAACACATTGAAAGTGGCACCCCAACCATAAAATCATCCCGCTAATGGATGGAATAACACAGATAACAGGCATCTGGTTTGCTGTCATATAATTTACATTAAAAAATATGTTATTACCCCCACTCACTGTCAGAAATGACTGTAACTCATACGCTTCAATGAGCTAGCAGGCGGTGGACTGGCCACATGCAGACTTTCTCAATCTGCCTGACATATGATACTGTACTTGCGGCATGGGAGGTGTTATTTTATAATACAAGCATGCTAATTTGATGCCTTGCCAGATGCCTTTGTCTCGTGCCGAAAAACAAGTGGGGAAAAAACACAGCAGGAAACACATGACTAACAACAGCTTGTCAAAGACTGGGACGCACTTTAGTGGTAAATAAAAACATTCCTGAGAAATGTTAATATAGATAATGGCAAATTATTACTAGGAAATAGTGGCACTTCTTTTTCTCATAACAATTTCTAAGCATTATTGACGCTACGTTAAATATGAGTCATTGTTAGCAAAAGCTGATGTAACTAAAGTGATGGTGAACAAAACCTTTGTCAGAAAGGTAACAGAACTGAAAACACATTAGCTAGAATTTGTGGAAATGTGGTGATGCTGAGAAGTTTCCAAAAAATGATATAAGTTGTAAATAAATTAAAGCTAAGATAAATTGAGGCAACTAAGGTGATGCAAAAAAATAATAAATCCTATGAAATGCTAACATAGCTTAAAACAAACAAATATTATAGCCAAGAAGGACTGGAGTAATACTGTAATTAGCACCAAACAACCTAATTCCTAACAAATCTTGTCATGAAAACAAATTATAGCCAGGAGAAAGTGACTTAGCCAAGGAATGCTAACTTGGTCGCCAAAAACTTTCCTGTGAAATGTTAACATACAGTAGCTAAAGCCTAACTATACAGTACATGTGGATTGCAAGGACTTGTATGCCCGCGAGGATGGTAACTATAGTCACCAGAACATTTCTGAAAATGTTAAACAGTGGTACCTCAGTATAAAAACGCCACCTCATGAATTTTCGCCTTAAGAACTGAAATTTTGCAGGAACGGCATATAAAGCATTTTCGCCATATGAGCGTCCAAACTGAGCCGAACCGAACGTGTTGTGTGTGCGCCCGGGAGCCGCTTAAAACTTGTTTGATTCATTGGAAAGCCAAGCAAACAAGTTTATGTAAGTTTTGTGTTTTTTTTTATGGGGAGGAATTTTGTGCAAGATTTAATTTAATACATACTGTAGCACCATGGGTCCCAAGAATTTTTTTTTTTAAGCAGCCAGTGCCAAGAGGAATCACATATTAAGGCTACGTGAGGTTTAATCTCTATTTATTTCACATTTTACCTTATGTACATTCCTTTTCTAAATGTTGTGTTTGTTTTCATATGCAAAAATATGATTATAGTGTTAGAAATTGGTAATAACGGCAATATTTTTGGGTGGCTGGAACAAATGATCTGTATTTATTATTCACTGTGGAAAAATGCTTTTCGCAATACAAATTTTAACATTAAGAATTCGCCTCCGGAACGGATTAAATTCATATGTCGAGGTATCGCTATATAGCAAAAAAAAGAATGATAGCCAGGAGGTCTGCATAGTAATTAGCATCAAAACGTTCCTAGCGTAACAGACAACACTGAGGTGATACATTTCCTGTGAAATGTAGATCAAATCAAATTACAGCTAGCAAGAACCGGTGCAACTGAGGTGATGCTAAATTGTCATTAAAACCTTCCTGGAAATTGTTTAAACAGCTAAAAACTAATTATAGCTAGCAAGCACTGTACTAACTGAAGTAGCAGCTGCCAAAAATCTTTCTTTTAAAAAATGGTAATAGTTAAAAACAAATTAGGGCTAGCAAGGTCTCGTTCCTGTAGAAAATGTTAGCATAGCGGAGCTGAGGTGTGATATCCTATCACTACCTTTAATTTGTTAATCCTTCATAACCCTTCAGAGAGATTTGTGGTTGTAAGGGTTTTTCGTCAGTGATTGATGGCAGTCAAATCTTCTTTTTTTTTTCTTAGGGAGTAACAATGAGAAGCAGGGAATGTGATTCTGTGTGTGTGTGTGTGTGTGTGTGTGTGTGTGTGAATCAGGACCATCTGGCATTTTAGCTCTACATTTGCAGAGCTTAGAAAATGCTTTGGGTAAGGTCATAGAACATTGTTATTTCTAGGGAAAAATATCTGATGTAGCAGAAAATGCTTTGTTTTTACTGTAGAGATTTTAGAATGTTTTTACAAAGTATAACAGTATACGGTCTAGACGATTAACACCTACACCTTTCTGTTATGTAATTGAATGAACGGTAATATCCTGGTGGCCTCCGTGAAATTATTGCAATTGGCTTACCATAACATGGTGCGGCTTGCTTTAGCGGCTGGTGTACTAACACAGTGACTGTAGGCAGTCACTGCTCCCCAGACCTGGGGTATGTGGCTGTTAAATGCAGGCCCATTTACTTACTGAGAGAGTTTAATGTGGTCATGATAACTGCTGATTATATTCCACCGGATGCTAACGCTAGCTCGGCTATAAGACATTTACATGGTAGCATTAGCAGATGGCAGAGCATGTATCCTGATGCTGTACATATCGTAGCAGGGGACTTTAATCAGGCAGACCTAAAGTCAGTGCTCCCCAAATTTCACAAGTATGTAAAATGTGCTACTAGGGGAGCAAACACACTGGACAAGGTCTACTCAAACATCAAGCTACATAGGCTACAGGGCAAGACCACTACCACATCTGGGCTAGTCTGACCACATGTCCTTACTTTTAGTCCCTGCATATGCCCCCTCAAGAAAATTGCTCTTATAATCACAAAGCCTGTAACAACATGGCCGGCTGGAGCCTCTCTGCGGCTACAGGACTGCTTTGACAGGACGAATTGGGATGTCTTTGAAGATCCAGCCCTGGAGGTGTTCACGGACAGTGTTCTCTGTTACATTAAGAACTGCACAGACACTGTCACAGTGGACACAGTGGACTGTTTTTTTTTTAATCTATCCCAACCAAAAGCCATGGATGAACAAAGAGGTCCAGCAGCTCCTGAAGGAGAGGAACACCTCCTTCAAGTCTGGCGACATGGCTATCTACAGCACAGCCCGAGCCAACCTAAAGAGAGGCATCAGAGAGGCTAGGTTGAGGTACAGTACAGGAGGAAAATCGAGGACCATCTGGACAGGAACAACAGCAGGCAAGTGTAGCAGGGAATTCAGCATCTTAACAACTACAAGACCAACGTTGGTGTTGCTGATGGTGATGCCTCGCTGGCAGAGGAGCTGAACTACTTCTTTGCCCGTTTTGAGGTAGATCAACCAGGTGCACCCATACTTATACCGGGCACTCACGAAACATGGACAGTAGAAGAGTGGGAGGTGAGGCGGACCCTGCGGACCATAAACACCAGGAAGGCTGCGGGACCGGATGGCATCTCTGGAACGGTGCTGACGTACTGTGCGGACCAGCTGGCTGGAGTCCTCACCAGGACTTTCAATCAGTCCTTGTCTCAGTCCACTGTTCCAACCTGCTTGACTATAGTCCTCCTGCCTAAAAAATGACAAATTAACAGTTTCAGTGATTACCAGACAGTTGTTCTCACCCCTGTGGTGATGAAGTGCTTCGAAAAGCTGGTACGGAGTTACATCATTTCATTCCTCCCACCAAATTTTGACACACACCGGTTTGCAAACAGATCCATAGAGGACGCCATATTAACAGCTCTGCAGCCTGCGCTATCCCATTTGGAGCACCCGGGAAGATACGTGCAGCTACTTTTTGTGGATTACAGCTCTGCGTTTAATACCATCCTCCCCCACAAACTGATAGACTAACTAGTGGACCTGGGACTTCCGTATTCCATCTGCGTATGGATTAGGAGCTTTCTGTGTGGTCGCAGTCAGAGGGTGTGAGTGGGCCCACATACATCGCCGGCCATCAGCCTCAGCACCGGGTCACCACAGGGTTGTGTTTTGAGCCCCCTGCTCTACACCCTGTACATTTATGACTGTACACCTGTCCAGCATAGTAACACCCTTGTCAAATTTGCAGATGACACAACAATAGTAGGGCTCATCTTTGGGGGGGATGAGTCTGCCTACAGGTATGAGGTGGAACGGCTAACAGCCTGGTGTGGAGAAAATAATCTGCTCCTCAACACCTCTAAGACCAGGGAGGTCATCACAGCTCCGTCCGGCTGCCCTCTCAGTAACTTGGAAAACTTACACAGTTCCCGCTGCCTTAAACTAGCCAATAAATTCGTAAAGGACATCAACTGTTTGATTTACTGCCGTCGGGCAGACGGTATGGAACATTAAAAACTAGAACAGTAGATATAAAAACAGTTTTTATCCTATTGCAATAAGTCTACTGAAAAGGCAAAAGAAAAAATATCACTATGGATCGTGCAAAAATAGAATGTATGCTTTCTATTCTATTCTATTCTATTCTATTCTATTCTATTCTATTCTATCAGTAAGCCCATCTTTCATTAAACAGTGCTATATAAGTGTAACATTTGGACCAGATTAGAAAAAAGGTCCAAACCTACCATCTAAAATCTATATGAATAAAAGAAGACCGCTAGTCTGTCATATAAAAGAACAAAATGTCCCAACATGCCAAACAGCAGGAAGCCCCATAGAGTTCCACTCCAAGAGGTCAACCAAGAACAGGAAACTGGGGCCAGAGTGGACACCAAAACTGCAGAGTTTTGGACAAAATTTTTAAAAACTGGAGAATCCAAAGGAAACCTATATGGACGGTATGAGTACTTGCACAAAAACCGAACACGCAAATGAATTCGACTCCAATATCGAACCATGGACCTTGGAGTCGTTATCTGTAAAGAATGAATTCATAGACTATGCTACAAATGTAAGCCATTAAATAATAATAAAACCTTCTAGGGAAGATCGGTGACATTTTCACTTTTTCTTTCTTTCGTAGGGTGGTGTTCAGATTCAATTTCAGTTAAATGTCATTAATCAACTAAGCAGTAAATGTCAGGGCTTTTCTACAGCTGATGTAGAGAACTTGATGTACATGTCACTTTGGCATGATATTTCTTTTAATAATCATCTTCATACTGTATGCTTTAATTTTTATGTCCGAAGGTTTCCATCATAGCACGCAATCCTTCTTTCCAGCTCGGGTCTGATTAGGCTGACCCTGAGATTCCTCATTTTCATAGCTGTCCATGGCTTTTTTACTTAAAGTAAAAGCAATCCCCCCAAAAAAGTCCCATTCCCTGGAGCATGAAATTGAATTATTCGAACAATGCTCATCTGAGTTCATAAAAATCAATTCCACTCTACCTGCTTGTCCTTTCTGAATACAGAATAGTGAGGTTTTGATAAGATATGACAAAGACTCCAGTCTGTCTCAATTGGAACAAATTGAACATTGTCTGCGCGATACTACAATATTACAATATATATTTTAGGGTGATGTGTGTAAGAAAATAATCAATGATGTGTTGCTCTGGCCCGTGAAGTTGATTTTGTTCTTCCCTCAATATAACTTGTAGTTTGACTTATATGCAGTAGTCGAATAGGGGGGGGGGGGGGGGGGGTAAGACAATTGGGTAATAACGTGACTTTTATAATCATTAAAGCTATCAGTCATTTTGAAAACTCCCGTATTAAACTGAATCCTTAATTTTCATCGCGTTTCTGCTGAGAGGATTTGTGCGTATGTATCAATCCTTCAGGTCTCTTCTTTTTTTAAATAAGTCAAAAGCTGTGCTTGAACTGTTCGCTTGGCAATTATGAAAATGCGAACAGTGCGAAAAATGTAGCAAACTTGCATGGGCTTGTGAGCAGCGTGTTACAATATTGAATTTTGATTGGCTAATCAGCGTTATTAGTTAAAAAATGATTATACATATAAAGTTTCATGTTCATGACAAATATCCCATAATACACAGCATTATTAATCTAAAGGGGATGGTAAGGGGGATGGTGATTTTACAGAGGGGATGGTTTTTGTCTTTTTTTTTTTTTTCAACAGGGGGTGAATGCCATCCCCCAGCACCCCCCCACCCCCCCTAAATCTAGCCCTGCTTATTTGACATTTACAGAATATGACTTATTTGACTTAATGTTCCAATTGTGGAAAATGTAATGTTGACACTGGAGACTAATTCCGTAAATGATGGTTAAATAATCATCTTATCCTTATACTTTTCTGTGCTTTTTAAATTTTTTTTATTATTTTATTATTTTTTTTGTAATTTTATTATTTTATAATTTTTTTCAGTAAATCGTGAGCGTTTGTCATTGATTGGCCATAATGTTTTAAAACATTTCTCTGGTGTAAAACTTAATTATTCTTAACAATTCGTAAACAATTCTTTACTTATCTAACAAAACATACGACATCTGGCCAAAAAAAACAAACAAAAAAAAAAACAGGCACCAACGGGTCAATTTTTGTCTTGCATCAAGCAAAGACAACAACTAATGATATTTGAAATGACAAAGAATTAAGTTAAAAACCCTGTAACGGTGGATTAAACCAATAGTGTGAAATGGAGATCACTTAAACTGTTGGGGAAATGCATCATAAAAAAAATGGACAATAGAAATCCCGGTTGTGGTTAATAATGAAAGTAAGAACACTTCCACACCCAATGTGATGAGACTTTGTGAGGTTGGACTTTAGAGCAATAGAAAAAGGTCATGTGATGTCATCTGATGAGTCCAGACTTATCCTATTCCAGATGGATGAGCGCTTTAGGGTAAGAAGCGAAGCGCATAAAGCGATGCACATATCATGCATAGTGGCGACTGTACAAGCCTCTGGAGGATTACGGTTACAGTATGTGGCGATATAATGTAATGAACGACCTGAATGTACTGAATGACCAGGTTATCACATCTATGGAGTTTTTCTTCCCTGATGGAACAGGACTTAAATTGTGAAAGAGTGGTTCTGGAAACATGCAGAATCATTTTGCTCATGAACTGGCCTCCACATTGGGCACCGTAATCAAAGCTAAAGGCAGTCTAACAAAATCGTAGAGCATGGCCAGGCAGTGTATGTTATGATTATAGACCCTAAAAGTACAATCTCATGGTCAGGGTCAAGCATTAATGCATTGATTTTTTTGATTACATCGTTAATTTTTTTTTTTTCCAAAGTCGTACCTATAAATATATGCAAACACTTTAATCGGCATTTCCTTCCATTTTCTTGTGCCGGTTTAGCTGTCTTAAATGTTATGGCAAAATAATACGTGACCCATCATCCTGCAGAAAGCAACACATCATTACAGGCAGTTCATGCACACTGGATGACAGTTTGCAAAGAGCCAAGCCCTATGCATGTGCAAAGGTTGAAATTATCATCGTTTATAAGTCAGGTTTTAGTGAAGTCTTGATCTCCCAATTTGTCACAGTGGATTCTTCAAACTCCTGGGAAATTAAGACAAGAGAAATAGAGAGAGAGAGAGAGAGAGAGAGAGAGAGAGAGAGAAAGAAAAAAACGAATTTGCTATTTGTGATAAAGGAGAACAGGACGTTAATTTGCTCTTAATCAGAGCTATTTGCCTTCACTTAAAAGTGGACAAATGGGAAAATTACATGTGTATATGTCTTAAGTGATGGAAATGAATAGCTATTACAGATATATCGCTGAATGTTCTCGCATCTATAAGCCAGGCGAACGTTTTTACAAAACAAGCCGACGTTGCAGCCACATTTTAAAGTGCATTTGTTTGATGTCTCTCAGCTGCTGAAGTCAACACGCATTTGTTGGTTGATTTCCTTTGTGTTTCGACAGAGTTGACATGTTGACCTTTAGGTTCAGCTGCTGTAACATTAGCTAAAACATTGATTCAGACGCCCTTCCATTTTTCCTCAGGCTAACACGTAGATGGAATATACAAACATCTCAGACTCAGCTTTCAATCCGGTGTATTTTATTTTACTTGTGGGATTTTACTCTAACAGTCGTACCGTTGAATATGAGGGCAAAATTTGGGTCCGTCGCTACTGTGACTTGAAGCTGTAACTTTACTGTACTGTAGCTTGAGTGCTACTCAGACTTTTGCTAAAACTTGAGGTGTCTCGTTTATGTGAGAATGAATATTGCAAAATACTCAGTCATAAGCACTGGATTAGGTGCTGAATAATAAAGTGGAAGCCATTCCACTGTTTTTAGAATTATTATTGAACAATTCGGTATACAGAGCATTCGGAAATGATTAACAGCGCTTCACTTTTAAAAAAAATATGGATTAAATTCCTCAAAATTCTACAAAAAAATTTAATTGGATTTAATCGAATAAATTTTATCCATTTTGGAATAAGCCTGTAAAATAAAATGTGGAAAAAGTGAAATGACTACTTTCCGGGTGCACTCTACTTCACTTGTATTAGAAGTATTAGAGGTTTATTGTTTATTTAATGCTTTATATTTGCTTTTTCAATTTGCCCCCTAAATGTTTGGCCTTGTATTATCCTAACACACAGTATGACTGCGGATCAATCCCTGTTATCCATTATCACCCAGATGAGGACGGGTTCCCTGTTAAGTCTGTTTCCTCTCAATGTGTCTTCCTACTGCCATCTGATTTATTTAGATTTATGCACATTCACATTTCATACAAACGTAAATAATTCTTTTAATTGTGTAAAGCTGCTTTACGATAATGTCAATTGTTAAAAGCGCTATACAAATCAAATTGAATTGAATTAGATTGAATATTATTGTTTAAAGTTGGTTTCCTAGATGGTATCGAAAAAGCCTTTTACTTTAAGAAAATCTGGCAGAGATGTTAAAGTTTTCCAACACTTGGAATTTCTTGCGAACAAACATGTAAGATTTGTTTGAAATTTACAGAAGACATTAGTACAGCATGGTGATGAAACTCTCGCAGTAAAACATTTGAATGCTGCAAACGTTTTAAAGAAGGCCGCACAGAGCAAAAGTTTGGACACCCCTTCTCATTCAGCGAGTTTTCTGTCTTGTGTTCTTTATTGTGTTCTTTAGCCCAAACGCGTCTCTTCTGCTTGTTGCCTGTCCTTAGCAGTGGTTTCCTAGCAGATCTTCTACCATGAAGGCCTGATTCACACAGTCTCCTCTTAACAGTTGTTCTAGAGACGTGTCTGCTGCTAGAACTCTGTGTGGCATTGACCTGCTCTCTGATCTGAGCTGCTGTTAACCTGCGATTTCTGAGGCTGGTGACTCGGATGAACTTATCCTTCGCAGCAGAGGCGACTCTCGGTCTTCCTTTCCTGGGCCGGTCCGCATGTGAGCCAGTTTCTTTGTAGCGCTTGATGCTTTTTGTGACTGCACTTGGGGACACATTCAAAGTTTTCCCAATTTTTCGGACTGACTGACCTTCATTTCTTAAAGTAATGATGCCACTCGTTTTTCTTCACTTAGCTGCTTTTTTCTTGCCATAATACAAATTCAACCTCTTTGAATGAGAAGGTGTGTCCAAA
>JAAGKR010003224.1:0-46251 GCA_011419295.1 Clarias macrocephalus
TGTGTGTGTGTGTGTGTCTGTGTGGCCATGTGTCTGTGTGGGCACATGTGTACTTGGTTGAATGAGAGTTTCTACCAGGAAACTGCTGTGTGTATGAGTGCACACAGGTGTGTTTGTGTAAAAGTTGCCCTACAAAGCCGCTTTCTTTCCCCACCTTCCTCCTCTTCTTTCAATCACTACATCTATGATCATTTTCAAAGGGAAAGTGCAGATTCATTTTTTTTATTTTTAATTCATATTTTGTATTCATTATTTCGTGTGTGAGTTAGGGTATGTGTGTGCCCTGTGATGGATTGGCACTCAAGTGTGTACCCTGCCTTGTGCCCTAAGCCTCCTGGGATAGGCTCCAGGTCCCCGCGACCCTGAATACAGGATAAAGTGGTATAGATGATGAGTGAGCAAGTGAGTTATTCTTTTTTTCATCAAATTTTTTTTGGGTTGAATCATCGACCGAATAGTCTGAGTTTCCATTATTTCTTATGGGGGAAAATTGATTTAATATATGTGTTTTGATATACAAGCACATTTCAGGAACAAATTATGCTTGCAATCCACTGTGCTCTTTACACTGTGACCACATGTGTGTGGGAAAAAGCATTTATTATTTTGTGTTTGTGTGAAAGTAGCCCTTTCCTCCTCCTCTCCGCTCTCTGGCTCTGTCATTAAGCTGGTGTGTATTTGTGGTGTGTGTTTGTGTTAGTGCTTGTGTGTGTGTAACAAGGTTACTGGAAGTAATCAAATAATAGATAAAAAGAGATAATGTGAGAACCACTGAAAATTCTTCAGAATAAATTAATTTATAAAATAACCAGTAATTATAAATATCTATGCTATTATACTTTATATAAATATATTACTTTTATTCAACCAGTAAGCTTTTTCTTGATTAGAAATGACACGGGCATTTCCCAGAAGATAATTAAACGATGTACATGAGCGTACATGAGCTAACATTGTCGAAAAAAATTATTACTCATCTCTTATTTACATTTGATGAAAAAGTGGCATGTTATTCATCCCCAAAATGATAAAACGGCTTTATTGGCCATGACACACACATAAGTATATATCATACTTATACTTGACAGTATATATATAGTCCAGCCGGAAAATATTAATATCCCTGGCAAATTAAATTATTATTTATAATTTCCTTCATTCAACCAGCATTTTTTTTTTTTTTTACTTGAAGCAGACAAAACATTAGTTACCAAACAAAAACATTAACGTTTTGGAGCAATGGTAGCACGGAAATGCAGCGAATTCTGTTTTGTTTTTTTTCGCACATGGTGTGCACATGCAGTTAGAAATCTCTATCTCACTAGTTCGCACGCACATTCCTTTAGAGCGCAGTATTTCGCGACATGTTAAAATACACTTTAGTACATGTTAATTACGAGTATCACTGATGTTGAGATTCCAGAGTGTATTCATTGTTAAAAAGGGTGAAAGAAAGGAGACGCGACGCATCCAAACCTCTCTGAAGTTTTCTGAACGTTTAGCCAGTAAGTTAAATTGCCTTGGTAAAAGTTACAACTCAAATTGTAATTGTGTGTAAGAAGAGAGGTGAATTTAGACACGAGAAAGAAACAGTGTATTACCGTATTGGTAAAATGGCAGCAAACTATGTGATTAATTATATGCAGGAAAGTGGTCAAATGATCACAGATATGGTACATATTACATTTATATGGTACATATAAAGTACATATTCTTTATTTGAGAAATGCATGTACACATCTAAGTTCTGTTTGAAATGCATGATGAACAATGTTGGAAATTAATATTTGTGTGTGAATTTTCGGCTGTTGATGCGGAGAAAAAGCGTTTGCCGTGGTCTTAGCGCTGTATGAGCTCAGGAAAGCGGTTTTCTCACACACCTAATGCATTTTTTAAGAAAAACATAAAAAATGAGTTTATATACAGTTTTCATGATCAAAATGTGAAAAAGAATAAGAAAAAAGTTGTTTCTCAAGAATGCATGATTGTGCTGGAAATGATCATTCTTTTGACATTTTGGCTGCTGATGCTACCTAATATTAACACTTCAGCCAGTTCATTCTTTGGCTTGTTTCAACCGAATAATAAAAAAATATCTTTTGTTGCAATAAATTGTATACTTTTCTTTATGAGAATTGGTGTACCTCTAGCCGTAAGATTATAGTTTGAATGAAAGATTTGACCAACCCATTTTCCCATTAATCGACTCTGATCTTGTGAAAAAGAATAACAAAAAAGTTTTTATTATAGAAGCTGATATTGTATTCCTACAAGAAACGCAAATACTGTAAGAACACGGGAAACCCTCTATTTCAGCATCAGCAGCTTAAAAGTCAAAGGAATGATAATTTCCAACACATTCATGCAATCTAGCATACATGATGAATAATGATGAAAATTACTTAAAAAAAAAAAACTTTTTATTTAATTTAGTCATCTCTTTTTTGATCATGACTATGGCTTGTGCTCATACTGGGTTCTTCCTCATAGATCCTCAAATCCTAAAGGAATGAAAGGAATTTTTACTGTTTCTCTTCCCACAACCTCAACTCATTACCTCATTACCACAATGTATTGAAATGTGTCATGCTGTAGCTGTGTCAATTTGTCACTCTTGTTTACACATTTACAGTACAGACCAAAAGTTTGGACACACCTTCTCATTCAAAGAGCTTTCTTTCTTATGTTCTTTATTGTGTTCTTTAGCCCAAACGCGTCTTTTATGCTTGTTGCCTGTCCTTAGCAGTGGTTTCCTAGCAGATCTTCTACCATGAAGGCCTGATTCACACAGTCTCCTCTTAACAGTTGTTCTAGAGACGTGTCTGCTGCTAGAACTCTGTGTGGCATTGACCTGCTCTCTGATCTGAGCTGCTGTTAACCTGCGATTTCTGAGGCTGGTGACTCGGATGAACTTATCCTCCGCAGCAGAGGCGACTCTCGGTCTTCCTTTCCTGGGCCGGTCCGCATGTGAGCCAGTTTCTTTGTAGCGCTTGATGGTTTTTGTGACTGCACTTGGGGACACTTTCAAAGTTTTCCCAATTTTTCGGACTGACTGACCTTCATTTCTTAAAGTAATGATGCCACTCATTTTGCTTTACTTAACTGCTTTTTTCTTGCCATAATACAAATTCAACCTCTTTGAATGAGAAGGTGTGTCCAAACTTTTGGTCTGTACTGTACATGCACACTTTATGTTTCTTTTGTATAGAACTTTTACTTAAAAACTTTTACAGATTGACAAATCTGTCTTGTCTCAGCTAGTCAGCTAATTAGGTTTCTTAATGAGCTAGTTAGTTTTTGTTCATTTATGTTGTATATAGGACTTTGGTCCTGAAGGAACATTGTTTCGTTTCACTGTGTACTAAACTGTATATGGTAGACATTGAGTCACGACCCGTTCCTAGGATGCTGGGGTCCGGTTCACGGTGTCTCACTACAGAAACATTACATCACACTGATTCCATCAGAAGTACTCAGGCCTCCGGCCTGCATTGGGGGATGCCGACTTCTGTACACTAATATTTCTCTACGGATTTGGTTCTGGGCTCTTCTGTCCCTGCTCACCGCTTACTGAAGGAGACCTCATTATTTTCTTCCCCTCTGCTTAGCAATATGTTAAAATTCAAGGAGTAATCTCGTCTGATCTGAGGTCACTTTTAGAGGCTTTCGATGGGTGTACCAACCCTCATGGCCCAGGAGGTTTTAAGAAGGCTTCAGTCAGGTCCCGGGCACCTAAACCATTTTTCCCCATTTTGTTCTGGCATCTCTGGGTTATAGGAGGAGGCAGCACACAACTGCATAATCCATTAATTATTAAATTATCCAAGCAGTAGTACCGAGAGGCTGTGTGGAAAAATGGCAAGCTTATCATGCTTACTGGGAATTCCTAATTCATGCGGAATCATCATGTTTTAAGCTAGATATGCTATTAATGTGGTTAATGACTTGCACAGGACTTGAACACATATGACTGTTGCATTCCTGATGTAGTATACTATAGCATTACCTTGAGAAATGCATAGTTTGCACATCAAGAGCAAAGGAGTGAAGGAAGGAAACAATTTGTTGCATTTGAGCATTCATGATGAATGGCAAATTTTTAAACAGTATTTTTTCATCCTGAGCTTGTACAGTGCAAAGACTTCAGGAAACGCTTTATTTCAGCATCAGCATCCTAAAAGTGAAAAGAATGATAATTTCCAACACATTCATGCATTCTAGCATACATGATGAACAGCAAGATTTTTAACTGTCTGTTTCACATTTTTATCTTGAAAACTGCAAAAAAAACAACAACTTAACTTTGCACTTTTTACTTCTGGTGTTCCAGACCTTATATCCAAGACTTCGGGAAATGCTTTATTTCAGCAGCCGCAGTGAAATGAGTAACAACTTTTTCAACAGTCCATTTCACAAAACTAATTTTGCATGCTTTACTTGATCATGCATAAGTTTTGTGAAATCTCTGTGTTCCTGTTCCTGTGTCCCATTTTTACCTTGAAACTTGCATATCATTTTATTTTGCATGTTTTACTTGACCATGCATTAGTTTTGTGTGATGTCCATTTCCTGAGCTTGTACACCACTAAGACCTCGAGAAATGCTTTATTCAACATCCGCAGCCTTAAAGTGAAAGTGAAATAGTCATTTCCAACACATCCATACATTCCATCATATAGAAGAACATAAAATATAATATATACAGTATTTATTTATCGGTATAATATAAAAGAATATTTTTTAACAGACCTTGAAAACTGCATATATACTTACTGTGCATGTTTTACTCGATTATGCATTAGTTTTGTGAGATCTCTGTGTTCTCAGGTGCTCTTTATTTCAGCATCCACAGCCGAAAACTGAAAGGAATGAACATTTCCAACACATTTTTGCATTCCAGCATACATAATGAATTTTTTAACAGTCCATTTCACATTTTTACCTTGAAAATGTTAGAACAACTCATTTTGCATGTTTTACTGAACTCGTAAAAAGGTAAGACCTCGGGAAACGCTTTATTTCTTTAGCATCTGCAGCTGAAAAGTTAATGGAATGATCAATTCCAACTCCTTCATGCACTCTGGCATACATTATGAATAACAACTTTTTAAAAGTCTGTTTCACATTTGTACCTTAAACTGCATATTTGTGTACAGTATATGCATGCTATTGAATGTTGCACTCCTCCGTAATGCTGTTCTTCAATAAGGCATCAGGAAAGTTTTATTTGAGCATTAGCTGCAAAACATTAAAAAAATATTATCAATTAGAATACAAATTCAGGGAATTTAGTTTAATTTTTAGTATAAATTTAATTTAATTTTAGATTCATTACACACAACTTGAAGTAGTTCAAGCCTTTTATTGTTTTAATATTGATGATTTTGGCATACAGCTCATGAAAACCCAAAATTCTCAAAAAATTTGCATATTTCATTCGACCAATAAAAGAAAAGTGTTTTTAATACAAAAAAAGTCAACCTTCAAATAATTATGTTCAGTTATGCACTCAATACATGGTCGGGAATCCTTTTGCAGAAATGACTGCTTCAATGCGGCGTCGCATGAAGGCAATCAGCCTGTGGCACTGCTGAGGTGTTATGGAGGCCCAGGATGCTTCGATAGCAGCCTTAAGCTAACCTAAGTGACCTAAGTGTTGGGTCTTGCGTCTCTCAACTTTCTCTTCACAATATCCCACAGATTCTCTATGGGGTTCAGGTCAGGAGAGTTGGCAGGCCAATTGAGCACAGTAATACCATGGTCATGGTCAGTAAACCAGAGCAGGCATGTGCAGGAAATGGGCTACAGGTGCCGCATTCCCCAGGTCAAGCCACTTTTGAACCAGAAACAGCGGCAGAAGCGCCTGACCTGGGCTACAGAGAAGCAGCACTGGACTGTTGCTCAGAGGTCCATAGTACTTTTTTCGGATGAAAGCAAATTTTGCATGTCATTCGGAAATCAAGGTGCCAGAGTCTGGAGGAAGACTGGGGAGAGGGAAATGCCAAAATGCCTGAAGTCCAGTGTCAAGTACCCACAGTCAGCTGCTGGTGTTGGTCCACTGTGTTTTATCAAGGGCAGAGTCAATGCAGCTAACTATCAGGAGATTTTGGAGCACTTCATGCTTCCATCTGCTGAAAAGCTTTATGGAGATGAAGATTTCATTTTTCAGCATGACCTGCCACCTGCTCACAGTGCCAAAACCACTGGTAAATGGTTTACTGACCATGGTATTACTGTGCTCAATTGGCTCATGACCATTAATTAGTTTTGCAAGTTTCCTGTGCTCCTGAGCTCCAAAATGCTAAGATCTCAAGAAACATGTTATTTTAGCATGGGCTGCTGAAAATTGAGGTACTAATGTACATTACCTCATACATTAGGCTGGGTCGTTTAGGAAATGTGAGCTGCCACTTTCCAATGAATAAACATTGATTGTTGAAGGCCAATTATCAATAAATGCTTTTCACTTGGATTAGTCTTAATGTCAGTAAAATTTTCCACCAAGGACTTAAAGCAAGATTTAATTGTATTGTAGATTGCTCTCACAAAAGTGTATGGTTGCTCTCCTTTTTCTACAAGTTTAACTGGACTGCTCCCATGCTGAGTGCTTCTCTCTGACATGTGTGTCCACGTGGTGGTATTGTGCTGTGTTGCTGCTATTGACTCCAAAACTTTGACTGTTTGCTGTTGTGCAATGTACTTGTGTGTGGTTGCAGTGTTACAAACTGCAAATGTTACTGACCAAAACTTAATTTTGGCAGTTCTAAGGCTGAAAACCACCAGCTGAATCAGACAACATGCTTGCAAGCGAGTGGACAGATGTTGAATGTGAGTGTCTCATTTGCGCTCGCAGCTCTTCTAAATCGTTGTGGGTTGGTCATTTGCTCATGCGCAGATCTTTTATTTACCTGCAACTCTCCTTTTTTTGTACACACAATTGCGCTGATTTTGGTTTTATTATATTGCTATTGTTAAAAGCTGTTGAAAATGAAGCAAGAGAGAGCTGTAGCAACTATGAAGCAAATATCAAGCAATGTTGAAACTTCAATAAGATTGAAAAAACCGGTGTCATGATTTTGTAAGGGTCTGTGTGTATTATATAGAATGAGTAAACCATCTGGCATCATTGCTTTTTTTTAAAACAATAAATCTAAACTAATGCTTAACATATAATACCATCATTATAAAACAGCATCCCTCTCTTTCAGCCTCTAAAAAGATTATTTTCCCCCTGAATCTGCATGCTCAATTCTTGGTCTATTTTGAATCTATTCCAAATCTTCCTTTCAAACAATCGTGCTCCTAAGGCTCTACCCCCAGGTAAGAATCTATTTAATTGCTACCAGGTAACATTCTAAATAGCAGAAGATGTAGAGTCTATCACATGCTTACATACGTATTATGCAAAATGGCTACATGTTCAGAAAGTGATATCTACTCAGATCTCTGATTGTTTTGCCTAACATAAAATACATGGTGATATTTCGTAAAGCGTCTGCAATTCTAATATATTTTAATTTGATATTAAGACCAAGAAGTTAGGTATATGTTCTGGCACTAATTATGTAACTAGAATGATTATAAAAAAGTGTAATTTAAATTATTTAATCAAAAGTAATCAGCGCAAGATACGAGACCAGTGAGCAGACAGGACAGAAATGGAGGTGTGGGAAAATACACATGGCAGTCTAGGAAAATATTAGCACGTGGGGGAAAGTGACTGCGTGGAAAAAAGTGGTAGACATTGTGAAACATGACACCGGATACCGAATATAATGGAACCCAGGAAGTTATTAGCCACTTTTCAGCATTAGATTAAGATTTGAGATATCAAAAAACCTTTTGTAATTTTGCATCCTCAATGTTTTGAGATCATATGGGCTAGGTTTGGTGGCACTGTAATTGTAATGGTGGGTTGGTCATTGTTTGTGTAGGATGTGTAGTGTGTGTAGCGTGTGTGTGTAGTATATGTTTGAGGGTTTTGCATCCTCAATGTATTGAGATCACATAGACCCGGTGTGTTAGAAATTGTGTAATCCCCTTGGAGAAGTACATGACCCCTTGGAGTTTTGCAAATGACCCAAAATACGTCCTGTTGAGTAGAGCCCATGACATTCAGCAGCCCAAGCTGTAAAATGCAGCAAAATCTTGCTACGCCCGGGGCCCAGACTCTGAGGCATCCTAATGACAGCAGACTCCAACCTGTCTGCTGGTCTGCTGATTTTTATGATTTTGTAAGCATGTTAAGACCCCCAAAATGCCCTAGCTGGTGGAAAAAAAAATCCTTAGAAGAAAAAAAGGGCCCTCGGAACCTATGATGACATAGGGCTGATGTCATAGTGCTTGGGCTGTAAAATATGTTTGTTAAATGTGGGATAGTTAAGGAAGACTGATCCAGAGACACATATAATTCAAACCATAGGTGACTGACGTTTAATATGCATTTGTCATTCCCTGCAAACAATGATAATGACAAAGCCATTCTATAATAAAAATTCCATTATGGTAAACCATTAAACTGCTGTCCAAAAAGGAGCATGCTTAAACCATTGTTAAAGGTCATCACCCTTTATCTTTTTTTAATTGCATAGTGGATTAAAAACATTTTTAATAATAAAACAATTCTAGACCTGTACGAAACTACTCAAATCAGCAATTTGAAACCATGACCACCCAGAAAAATAGATTTTATTTATTTTCCCTTGTAAACATATTCTGTCCAGTTGTCACACTACAAAAGCATGCAATTTTATATGTTTATATCATGACAATTTTATGTCATAATATGCAAGTATAAACCCTGTTCTTCTGTCATCACATTGACCAACAATTCCATGGCATATCCAATGTTATTCTAAAGATGAGCCTTCCCATGTTAATCCCTGAAAAAAAAAAAAAAGACAAAACCGTAAGTCAAAATGAATACAGTACAACTAAACCTGGGCAATATTACAAGGAACTACTTCTTTTTTTATCTAATGCAATTGAACAAATAGATAAGGTTGAGGCACACAAGATCACAATGCCTTTGGATAGCAGTGCTCTGCATTTAATCTGATGATTAGGCTACATCTCTTTCTATTGACAGAAAGTTTTTAGACAGTTTTAAGTTTTCCACATTTTGTTAGGTTTCACATCATCTTAAAATTTATTCATATCAAACCCCCTCATCATTTTATGCACAATCCTCCAAAAGTAAAAAATGTGCTTTGTGAGTTTTGTTAATTTATTAAAAACACTGAAATATTCCATTTAGGCATTTTATGATACTTGCAATTCAGCTTGAGATGTGTCTACTGGAGTCTGCCTGTGCCTAACTTACTTCATTGGATATAACAGTAGATTATGCATGTCAGAGTGAAACAAAAGCATGAGGTTGAGAGAATTAACTGTAGATCCAAGAGACAGGATTGTGTCACAGTCACAGATCTTGGGAAGGATACAAAAAATGTTCAGCAGCATTGAAAGCACCCAAGAGCATGAAAGCCACCATCATTCTTAAATAGAAAATAATTTGCAACAACCAGTCATTCCAGATCTGGCCACCCAACTGAGTAATCTGGGATGAAGAGCCTTGAGTAGTAACCAAGGACCTATGGGTCACTATAAGTGAGAGCCAGAGTTACTGTGTGAAAATAGGAGAGAATTACAGAAAGACAGGCTAAAAGACTGCCGGCTGGAAGGCAGTTTTCTCTTAGATTTTATCTTTTAGATGAAGTTAGTTTGTGTGAGAGAAGAGAATACAGAAATTGGAGCCAGCTGATTCGCTGTGGCGATTCCTGAAAGTTAACAGGCAAAAGTACAAAGAAGAAGAAGTAAAACATAAAATGTGGAAATCAGTTTGCACATTCTCCCTCTACTTGGTGGGTTTCCTCCAGGTCCCTCGGTGTCCTTCCATAGTCCAAAGATATGTTGACTATGTTGATTTTCAAATTGCCCATAGTGTGTGTGTGTGTGTGTGTGTGTGTGTGTGTGTGTGTGTGTGTGTGTGTGTGTTTGTATTGTAATCTTTTTGTCATATGTTAGCCTTTTTGGTTATGTGTATTAAAAAATGTTGCATTTTTGAGGGATTCATCAGATTCAAACAATTTTTTTTTCATAATTCCACTTTTGCCCCAGGTGTTGGGGTATAGTCACATACTGTACATATTTAATTCCCTATCATAGGAACATCAATGGAAACACGAACTGCAGCTTATAAACTAAACCAAGCAAAAAATAAAAATAAAAATAAATAAATATAAATAAAAAAATAAAAAATTTCAAAAACAAAACTAAACAAAAAATGGAGGAATTCATTTGATTCAACCCACATTTAGTCAGCATGAGATGATAAACATGACTGTGTCTGTTTTTAATTACATTTAAAAGTTTATAAAATGGTAGATTATAGAACATTTAATTGAATGTCTATGTCCGCCTTTTTTGGCCCAGCATAATGCCCAGTCATGTTATTTCAAACATAATGTTAACTAAGGGTTTTTGATCATTTATCTATTTCAGCAAAAGCTTATATTGACAACCACTGACTTTGTGGCACACGTGTCACACGCAGACTACAACAAAGTTAAACATATCTACAAAAAAAACCTTTCATGCAGAAAAATATTCTTTTCCTTCAGTGCAATGATTGTTCTGGGCCAATTCCAATTACTTCAGTAAAACCAAAAACTTCGGTTGGCCCAAAAGAACACAGAAAAGTGGTGTTAGGATTGGTTCTATTGAATCTTTTACTGTTAGTTTTGATACCATCTTGGTTCTGAAATAAAAGCATCAAATTTCATATACAAGGAAATATTGCTATGAATCTAGACTTTTTGTATTAATTCCTTTGAAATAGGAATTAATACAAAATTTTCTATTAACAAAATGCAATTACGAATCTTCTAAGAAGAAAGATAATAGATTACTAGGAGTCAGTAGATTACTAATATGTGATGAAGAAAGGTGGCAGGGCAAATCAAATCGAAGAATCCAAAACACCTGTCCTTTTTAATTTGTATCCTTTTCTGAATTCCTTATAACACTCTGATTTAAAAATGAAAAATTCCTTTGCAGAATGTTGTCATGCACACTCACTCCGGACCGGCACGTGGACCCGGAAGTAAGACGGTCGCGCTTTCAGGAACGCATAAAAGGAAACAAGATGGCGCGTCTCATCGCTCAGTCATTGAGTTCAATTCATGCCTTCGCCGATGCGTTACCGCTTCTCACGTGAGTACTCACCAATTCGGTTTGCTTCCTCGATTGAGTGTGTGTCGCTCTACGCTACTTCCGCGTTTGGGTCTACCGTCCACGCAACACGGGCTAACTGCTAAGGTTTTTGTCTTCTCCCCTCGGTCGCTCGTGACAAATGTACAGGGTTTGAATGGTATATTTGTTGCTCTTACACAGAAAATTATAATTATAAATAATTGCCTGGCTTGTTGCAGTGAATGCAATTAAACATTTTTTTGTATTTAAAATGTTTACAGTTATATGCTATCCATGTATTTTTTCCCTTTCATTTAAAACAAAAAAACAAACAAACAAACAAGCAAGCTATATTAGTATATAATTGTTAGCACAGCATACGAACCTGTTATGGGTTTAGCTGTTCAGTTCCTTAAACAAAGAGAAAGGGAAAAAGTCATTATAGCTTAGTCAAGTTCTATAATAATACAAAATAATAACCTGTCATTGGAAAAAAAAGTCCAAGTTGAAAAAAAAAACAACCTTGTAAAAGAAAGCAATTGCAACATGTTTTTTTTTAAATATCACTTTGTCCAATGCAATTGTTATAAGATATCTAAAAAATAATCAGTGCATTTTTATAATTTTATGTTTGTTTGTATAAATCTTAAAAGACAACAATTCTGAATATATCTGTTGTCTATTAAGAATGATTGAACTTTAAGCCAAGTTGTCCTGTATTTAAATGTACTAATTAACAGCTACACATATATTTGCCATTTTTTCTCAAAACCCAGAAATTTTTTCGCCACTCACTTTGTCTGATGGTTTTCAGTGATGTGCATAACAAATTTACCGTATGGATTTCAAAATCTTTAGAAACAATGCCATGTTCTCCTATTGAATTATACAATTAAACATGCACTAAATCTTTAAACAGAACTTTTTACCTGTCTGAAACCACTTGTGACTGCAGCTGCTCAATACCACATTTCACTCTGCAGAATTTGCTACTAAATCGACACTGTGCAAATTTGTCACTATGTTTGGAGAGCTCAGTAGAGGTCAGCATGAATTCTGTCATGCTCATTAGTGTAAAATTAGAGCAAGTTCAAAAATTGTGGCTGGTGCCTGCGTTCTAAATTTTTCATTTACGCCTCAGTAATGTCTCAGTAATGCCTCTGTAACGGATCTCAAGAGCCATTAGTAATAGATTGGTGTCGCCTCCTTACCTGTTCGGCAAAAATATAGATGGAAATATAATATTATTATAATTTTATATTATATTTATAATAATATTCGAAGGAAAATAGTGATGACTAAATATGTTAGATATGCTTAAATCTAAAATATCTGTGGTTTGTTTATTTCTCTTATTTTCATAATAAAGTATGATGACAAACTTAACCATATAATTTTTGTTCCCACAATATGTGTGGTGGTAAAATTGATCACTTAATTTAATTCAAAACATTGTAAAACATGAGTAAAATGTCTTATAATTGTCATATTATGTCAAAAATTGTATTATTATAATATTTATTATAATATATATTTCATTTACAATAAAATCACATTCTACAGTTGCATCAAAATGAAATTTATATTTACAATAAGAAACACATTGTTAATCACAAAAATACAGTCCACTACATCTACTGTACTTGTATACAAACAATCTACTGTAATAACGTAACTGCTAGCATTAATTTCAGTTGTAAATGTATTGCCCATTTTAACTATAGACCACCGAAGTTGAGGTCTTAGTGTGTAACGGTTTTTATGTGAGAGGTGTTAAAAATCTGATAAAATTATTAGCTGTAAATGTCCTGCGTTTGCTTCTGTAGTCAACTCTCAGTCTGAGAGAGAGACGAGAGAGAAGATCAATAGGAGGGCTGTGTCCCTTTCCAGTGTTCCACATATCACTCCTGGTAGAAACATAATTTTTCTTATTTGCATCATTTTGTCTTCACTTTCTTTCACTAAAAACTGTTTTGTTTGTTTGTGAAAAACTAATTTTAAGTTTGTGATAATGTTTTTAGATTTTCCTGCGCACCTGAGATTTTTTTGGGGGTGTGGGGATTCTCAGAACACATTTATATTTTTGTTTAGTCAGTCTTAAGTCAGGAAGGGGAGGTGAAAGCGCTTTTTCGAACAAAGAAGAATAAATGGCAAAATGTGGAGAAGGCGTTAAATGTCTCCAGGCTTCCAGCTACAGACCTCAGCCTTGTAATATACTCAATATATTTTTTTGTTGTTTTTTTAGTGTTTAAGTGTTAAAGATTATTTTTTTACTTATTTAATAAAATGAATTGCAATACTTGTGTTCTAATGTAGTTGTATTACACTACATCACATATTTAGATTAAAGAAATACTGTAAGTACTTTTTCAGCTTTATTTAAATTGTGTATATTTGTATATTTGCAGTACAAATACTATATTAACTTCAGTAGCCATTTAATATTATATTGCAGCATTACTGTAGCATTAAGATGAAGCTAAAAATGCAGTGTTTTCCTGTTTCCAAATTGTATTATTGTAATAACATAAAACTGCAGTTTTGACACTTAAAAATGGTTATTTTTTGTAAGGAGGAAAGGAGCTCCATGCTCCTCTAACAACCTGGTGTGGCATCTCCCCCTCATCTTGGAGTATGTTGCATCAGTATCCACTATCTTCTTGTACTTTAAAGTACAACTCGTCTATGTAAGCTTATCAAAATTAATGGGCATTTTTCACCTGATCCATGTTTTTACCAACACAATGTAGAAATGCAATTACACTTAAATGAAAAATGTTTTTAAAAAAATGAAAGAGAGTTTACTGTCCTTTTACATTTTAGAAAATTGCTTTTCTAATCGTTTTCCCCCCAAAATGATCACAAAACCTTACCTTGTCCATGAGGAATAGATTTATTTGGTTGCTCAGTTAATGCCCCTAACCCACTGCCTGGATGCTGGAAGGCACCGGACAATTCATCACCACCTGGCATATACAACACAAAGAACCCAGGTCACCTAAGTTACTCAGAACATGTTTAAACAGCTTAACCATTATGCTGTAAAATAAAGAGTTATGAGACCTAAAGTTTACAATGAGTAAATATAGGTTTAGTTTAATAATGTATACACTTCGATATAAAGATTATTGTGATAGCCCAGTATTATGTCAATTATTTATTTACCATATGTATTATATGAAAAAATCCAGCTTCAGAAATGACCAACCCCTTAGCAGTGTGCTGGAACTGTTTGTGATGTACATTTTTTTCTAGATATTTAGCAAAATACATGAGAATGAAGGTCATAAATCCTCTCGAAACAATTTTTTGTTGCATACGCTTCCAGAGTACTTTGGTTGCAGATGAAATTAAGATACAAGTTTAGAACCTTACTGAAGACTTGTCACTCCTGTACAATGCCTCTAACTCTCAAAATCCAACACAATTTCATCTTAAAATGCATAACTACGCTTTATGTAACTCAAACGTTAAAATGTTGAGCAAAACGTTCTATGCAGCAACCTGTCAGGATACTAACCAGAATTATGACCTCATATTATTATTATTATTATAAATGACTAACAAATAAATAAATATATAATAATAAAATGAATATATAAGTAACTGCATAGGTTTATAGTTATAATTGTTTTTAAGAAAAGAATCCTGGTGTCAGGACACAGTTACAAAAAATGCTTTATTAAAAAAAATAAATAAATAAAAAAAGACAAAACACTAGGTCATAAAAACAGTCTTGAGTCAAGGCAAAATATGACAGTGTGTTTGTGTGTAGTGGCATACTGAACATGGGGTTGATGTCATTTAGGAAGTCCATGTTTGTAGTGGTGCAGTCTGGGGTATGACATAACATCTGGACATATAAGATTTTTGTACAAGACTGGTAAATTATTTAACTAATTACAGCTGTCAATATTATTAAAAATGTTATCCAGTCTGAAAATTGGTACTAATACCATTTAAAAAGGTTGAAATTATAAGTCATACAGAGCATGTTATTTGGTGGCTTTATCTTGCAAAATAAGTGATATGGATAACATTTAAAAAAATGTAACAAAAAGTCCTTTCACCAGGCCACATGAATAGCCTTACTTTTCTAAGTGTGCAGCCTTGGATGTTTTTAAAACATGGTTATTCCCTATAAAATTTGATTTGGTGTCACACTTTTGACCTTTTTATTTATTTATTTATATTTTTATAAAATGTTTTTCTCACAGTCTTGCTTATGTGAATGTCCCACCAAGCTATTTTTTCCATTTGTCTTTTCTATATTTACCTTCTAGTTGGGCTGTTTATCTTGTTTGCAACATACATTCTTGATGTATGTCTGCCTGCCCCACTGGTGTTGCCTGTACATACCCACTACAGTACACTAGTAATTTCTTTTTTGCCCCAAAATAAAATAGATTTTATCAATATTTGTTCAATATAGACTTTTACAAATAAAACTTTGCACTGCTACAATCTTTACACATGCTTAATACAATCTTAACTAAATAAATCCAGCTAACAGGGACATCCTAGCAGTTTAAGTTTTATTCCTATTTGTGAAAGTTGATGGCATTGCGGCCACCTAGAGAAACCTCAGTTTCATTCCTTGCTCACTATTGTGTCATTACTGATCTGTGATGTTGGTCCAATAAACAACTGCTTTTGCTGTAAGGACTTTAAGAAATTTGGATAATTCATACAATACAAACTTCTTGAACTATAGTAACCTTGATCAGGATTGACAAAAAAAAAAAAAAACAGCAAGCAAACAAACAAATACAAATGGAAATATAGTTTCAAGTAACGTTGACGGGCCCAAGCACCCTGTGGCATCGCCACCCCGGGGGCACCGCACAACCTGTGTTATCTGAGCATGTTACAACCTCAAAAAGCCATCACCACCCGGGGGCACCGCACAACCTGCACACATCAAACACTATACAGGGCTAATGTCAGTTTGGACCCAAAATTTTTTGTTGAGTGCATTAATGTGTGTGTGTGTGTGTGTGTGTGAGAGTGAGGGAGAGAGGTGTGTGTGTGATGTATCAGTCTGTGTGTGACGAATAAATGTGTTTGTGCATGTTTTTGTGTGTGGGATGTGATTGTGTGTTAACATTAGTGATGTGGGAGTTAGTATGTGTGTGTTGTGTGTGCGGGCGTGTGATATACAGTATGAGTGTGTTTGTGTACATGTGTGTGTGCGTCTGTACGAGTGTGAGAGTGTTAACATTGTGATATAGGTGTGTTTGTGCGCATGTGTGCATCCTGAGAGAGGTGTGTGGGTGTGTGCGCATTTGTGAGTGTTAACATTTGTAATGTGTGTGATGTATGAGTGTGTTTGTATGTGTGCGCGCGTGTGATGTGTATGTGTGTTCAATAGGCCGCAGATGCTGGAAAATAAGCATCACACTATGATGTTCCTCAATGTGATGTCACTGAACATGTCACTGAATATAATGTCACTCTATTGCCACGCAGAAAGTTATTAATAATTTTTCGGTGTAAGTTTAAGACATTAGCACGGCTGACTCGTTTGAGATATCATAAATTTCTCCGCAGTTTTGCATCCTCAATGTCTTTAGATCACATCAGTCTGGTTTGGTGGCGATTATATAAGTTCCCTAGGAGGAGTATATCAAAATCCATCGGGTGTGTTTTTGCGAACGACTCAAAATAACCGGCCTCTTGTTGAGTTGAGCCCAGGACATGCAGCAACAATGTCCACTGATGTCAAAAGGGACTCAGCATCTAAACTCTAATGCCTATACTGTGTGTGTATATAAACATACAGTACAGACCAAAAGTTTGGACACACCTTCTCACTGAAAGAGTTTTCTTTATCGTGTTCTTTATTGTGTTCTTTAGCCCAAACGCGTCTCTTCTGCTTGTTGCCTGTCCTTAGCAGTGGTTTCCTAGCAGATCTTCTACCATGAAGGTCTGATCCACACAGTCTCCTCTTAACAGTTGTTCTAGAGACGTGTCTGCTGCTAGAACTCTGTGTGGCATTGACCTGCTCTCTGATCTGAGCTGCTGTTAACCTGCGATTTCTGAGGCTGGTGACTCGGATGAACTTATCCTCCGCAGCAGAGGCGACTCTCGGTCTTCCTTTCCTGGGCCGGTCCGCATGTGAGCCAGTTTCTTTGTAGCGCTTGATGGTTTTTGTGACTGCACTTGGGGACACTTTCAAAGTTTTCCCAATTTTTCGGACTGACAGACCTTCATTTCTTAAAGTAATGATGCCACTCGTTTTTTTTTTTTACTTAGCTGCTTTTTTCTTGCCATAACAAGAAATTTAAAACAAACTCTTTGAATGAGGAGGTGTGTCCAAACTTTTGGTCTGTATGTATGTATGTATGTATGTATGTATGTATGTATGTGTAATTATTAGCCAGCATTAGGCATTGCCATGGCTAAACTGTTTGAAATATCAAAAAATCCCATTCCAATATCCCATCCTCAATGTTTTGAGATTATATGGGCCTGTTTGGTGGAGATGTTAACGGTGCAGCTGCTTGGGCCCGTCACTGTATTTGCGAGATGTGTAGGTTGTGTAGTGTGTGTTTATGATGTGTAGTATTTTTAGGATATGCAGTGTGTGTGTGTATAGGATGTGCAGTGTGTGTGTGTATAGGATGTGCAGTGTGTGTGTGTATAGGATGTGCAGTGTGTGTGTGTGTGTGTGTGTGTGTGTGTGTGGTGTGCAAATCACCTTCCCTGTTCACCAGACTGAATGTTGCAGAGTGGCCAACTTAAATATTTATATTGTTTATATCGATTATTTTTGTATATGTTTAAATTGTATACATGAAGCCACAAATAAAGACGGGGAAATACCTTCATCTAGTGGACATAGTTTAGTACTGCAGGAGTCAGGCCAAAACCATGTCCAATGTGCTCATAAATGTAAAATATTGTTGTGACCCATTTGAGCATCACAAAATCATGAAACGGAACAAATTTACTCACAACCAGTTGTTCTTCCTTTGTAAAATGTTTTGAAACATTAGGACTTTCCACTTGTTGGTAATAAGTACCTTATTTTTCCTTAAATTAATACCTTGCCATAGCAACACAATTCAGCACATCAAAAAATCCTTTACAGTTTCACATCAGCTATGTCTTCAAATTAGCTGAAAATTAGGCAAAAAATATTTGAGATTTCTAAAAGTAAGCACTTTCTGCTGCCAGTTGGTGGCGCTATGACTGAGTCTGACTGTAGCCATGTCATTGTGTGCAGCTTTCTTCTCTTATCATAAAATTGAAGTTTGATGTACATTACTCAATTTACACAGTGGTTATTAGCCACTTCCTGTTTCCTATTATTCGCTATAGGTCGCCAAGGCTGACCTGTTTAAGATATCGAACAGCCCTTCATGAGCTTATTTTGGACCCTGTTCGGTCAAAATCATATGGATCCCGTAAGAGAAGTATATCAAATTCTAATGGGTGTGTTTTTTTTTTAAACAATGTAAAATAACTGACTCCCTGTTTATCAAATGGCACAACAACTGGATGAACTTTGATCAGCTCAAAGAGATCTAAAGCTATACTAGGTTTAATTCATATATGTGCAAATGAATATGAGTTATGCAGCTACATTTCTAACAAAGTTCAAGGGGGCTTTGTAAAGCCTCTATGTGACATAGAACCATGTGATCAGCTTTCTACTCTCAACATAATCCTAAGGTTCCATGTACATAACTTAACATACACAGAAGTTATTAGCCACTTCCTGTCCTTTTTTATTTGCCATAATTTTAAAGCATTGCCACGCCTGAAACAATTGAGATATCAAAAATCCCTTTGCAATTTTGCATCGTAACTGTGTTGAGATCATATTTGCCTGGTTTGGAGCCAATTGTTTTAATTTCCTAGGCGTAGTCTTTCCTATGCATTGGGTGCATTTTGCAAGCAACTCAAAATAGTAAGACTTCCTAATGAAATGCAGTATGAAACTTGTTCAGCTCGGTGAGATCTAGAAGTATACCAGGTTTTATGAGCTATGAGGCAAGATCTTTTAGGGGGTGCTGTGACGGGTGTGTTCGACTCCCAGGGCCGAACACTGACCTCCTAATGGCACTGCGCACTGCAGTGCTTGGGCCCTAAATACCTCATGACACGTAATTCGACTCGTTTGTTATTTTAAACTGACACCTAGCGGTCAACTATTGTTACAGCAAAAATACTTCAGAAAAAGCTAAATTTATTCATACATGATGGGTTGCAAAGGAGTCTCCATCCAAGTGGACAAAGACCCAAAGCATACAGCCAAAACTGTGGCAAAATGTCTTAAGGACAATAAAGTCGAGGTCTTGCAGTGGCCAACAGATTTCATGAGCAGAACTGAAAAATGATATTTGACATTGCATTGAGGCACCATGTCAGAAATTAAATGACACCAGACTCACAAATCATTCCAAATTTTTAAGTAAAAAGAAAAAAAACATACCTTTTCTTAAGTTTTAGCATTCTATAGTGCTAATGACAGAGATGTGAAAAATATGGACCCCTGGTTTTTTATCATCTGAGCCAGTGTTAAGGCTCCATTTCCTGTTGGGTGGCATTGCTAGATGAATGTTAGCGGTGTGACCAGGTGTATGAAAATATCAAAAATCGATTTCTGATACTTTCTGAACTTTAAATGCTGAAAAAAATCATGATACATTTTTTTAATAGTCTGCAAAACTCAGCATGACCCAATGATATAAGAAATTCCATTATTACTTCATTCAAAAGTTCATGAGTTTATTCAAAAGCATGAAGATAGCTCAAATTTAATGTCACTAGAGACATTAAGAGACAGAACAGAAAACTAGAGCAATCTGTATCAGTGTATCAAATTTCACAATTATTTTACCTACAAAAATTGGTCTAAAAAGGTCACACTGTTTCTGAGACATCCAAAGGTTTGGTTTGCATTCCCCATACTATTGCACTTGAAGTAAGGGTCTCCAAAACTTGCTGCAGTTTGCCCCTGTAAAAGAATGAACTAAATAAAAGATATAGCTGTGACTTTTTGGGTGAAGTTATTCTACTGGCCTTCAAATATCCCTGACCATATAATGCCACCTTGGGGATGTCATCCTTATAATGCCACCTTGGGGATGAACGAAAATGCTCTTGATGCTGAAAGGGCAAACCCCTTCAGCAACATTATAAAATCTAGAAGAAAAAACATTTGCATAGGAATGTAGGTTATTCAACACACAATGCAGAGTGATTACAAAGCAATTCCTTGGTGTCAGGGGTTTTATGGGCATGCAACTGCAATTGATAAATATTTAGTTACTATAATATTTCTAGAAAGACAGACATTTAAACTTAACCTCTCCACATAAGGGTGTCCAGACCCCAACCATAGCAAATGGACTCTGGTCCTGAAAACACCTTTTATGCTTTTTATTAATCTATTTTAACAATTAATATGACTGCAAACTGTCAGAAATGTGAACGCTGAATGGCAAATGTTGATGGCACAAGTCAAAGAATTAGGAGAAATTACTTGTTTCACTATGCATTCAACTTTTTTTGTGGCCAATTGAAGTGAAATCGCATCAGTTATTATGCCACAACTTTACATCCGCTATTATCATTACATTGAGCTTCTATGTTTTGTATTATGAAGAGATAAATGTTTTGAGTGATCTTGAGATGAGTGTGGGGAAGGTAGACTGGACATACAGTTTGAGCAAGTGGAAAGGCGATTTGAGTATGTGTGTAAAATGAGAGCTTGAGTGAGTGAAAATAAAATCTGAATGCAAAATTTTATTTGATGCTCAAGTTTTTGCCACAAAAATAAGGGCATACTACTCCAACTCCACCAGGCAAACTGACTAGCCTGTTTAGGTCTGCCTCCTTGTTACATGTCAAGTGAGTGAGCAGAATTCCATAAATGAGAAATATAAAAGAATGGATTGTGACTGATACTGCATCTGGGGTTGTTGTCAAGTAAATAAATGAACACATGAATGCAGGGAAATGCATGAAAGTGAATCACTGTCATTTTGAATTGTGATTGCGTGTATGAATAAATAGAGATTTTTTACATTTTATTTCATTTTGATTAATCATGCAGCCCGACAACAAGAGTAAAAGAGCAAAAGTAAAAGATATTTGGACCCCTAAGATTATTACTACTACTACAGTACCACTACTACTATCACCACAAACACTGTTGCTAACTACTACTACAGACTTAAAGAAAACATAATTGCACATGAAAATAGTTTCATTAAAATACATTTGAAAATGTGGAAATCTCAATAGCGATGTCCAATAGATGTGATCTGATTATCAGCCGACTTTATTATATTGCCCAACAACATTGCTGAGTCAACTGAAGTAAGCGCATATAAGAACACTGCCTCCAGAGGCTTGTACAGTGGACACAATGTAAGATGGGTACATCACTTCATGCGCTTCCCTCCTTACCCTGACACACCCATGGTACTGGCATATGTTACTGCCATGCGCTGACATACACTGCCATGGCAAAAATCACAACACATTAGAACACATGACATATTTCCATTGCTCTAAAATCTAATCTTTATGCACCCTAACAAACTGTAACACTATTCTCTGATTAGCCTCATTAACAAGTGGTTTTCTTAAATGCCACACAGCATTTTAGTTTCAAAGTGAGTTTTCAGAGCATTACGTTTGTGGACATGCTCTTACGTTCACTAATAATCATAGGTACAATCTCTACACAATTTTTTACAATGCTTCACCAAGCATTTCAGTGATATTAATGGTTTGTTTCCGATCACATTTCTTCCATATAGTTTTATAAAATGTTGGACAGTTTTTAACTCAATTCCAGTGGTTTATATTTAGATTGAAGTTGTTTACTTTCCTTGGCAATGTAAATTATATAAAACATACCTCTTTTAGTTTTTAACAACAGCTTTTCTTATTAACTTCAATTTGCATGGACATAGATTCTTAAGACCAGCCTGGTTCTTGGTTCTAAACCAAGTATTACAAAAATTATAAAATATGACATATGTTATGGGTGAACAACATTTTCAGTCTTACTTATATGAAACAGTCCCCTAAAACATCCATATATTAACCATGTTTACATGTTTATTGAAGATACTCCTGAATATATTCTGATTACAATACATACATATAATAAAGTGTAAAGTATCCTGATTACTTGTAATTGTTACCCATTCTACATATATAAATAACTATTTAATGTAATTATTACAGACAACGTAATTTGTTTATGTTAAAGGTACAGTCTACAATTTAACCTGGAAATCTTATTGAATAGATATTTTTAAAAACTACTTAATTTCAAAGTTAAACTGTTAGGGAGATTTACCCATCGTCTCTGTGGTTTGGCTTGTGGCCACATGCAGTGAGGCCAGGCTGGTGTCAGATCTCTGGGAGGCAGTAGAGGGAGATGACAGGGCAGTGCCATTCACCTTGGATTCAGCCTGTGGCTAGGACATAAGTAAAGAAGGAACCAGACTCATTAACCAAGGAGATGGGTGTTTAGCAATGTTTAGTATATACACTCACTGTCCACTTTAATCGGACGACCTGCACATTCAAGTAAATCCAATCATGCTGTAGGAGTGCAATGTATAAAATCATGCAGATACATTTCAAGTGCTTTTTAGTTAAAGCACTCAGTAAATTTTTTATTAGCGTGGTTTTTTTACCAGATGTTCTCGTATGAGAATTTCAGAAACTATTAGCTGGGATGTTCAGAGAAGAACTGTGAAAAAAAAAAACTGATTCTACAAACATTTTGGGGATTGGAAAAACGGTTTACTTTTGATGAGCTTGTGTTGCATTCACTACAGCCTCAGATTCCTGTTCCTGGCTTACAATCGTATAACCTAATGTGGCTGTGCTTACAATGCAAACTTATCCACCATAACATTAAACCACCTGCCTAATCTTATGCTGTCAACATACAGCTCTGAGACGTTGCGGCATGAACACTTTGAACTTTCTCATGATCCTCAAATCACCACTGAACTGCCATTATGGAATACTGTTGTCAGGAATGGGTAGACTTAATCTGCAACTGTGTTCAAAGTAACATTCCCATGAATGCCAGGACCCAATGGTTCTGGAATAGACACATTGATTCCACTGGCTTGCATGTTTTTTCATAGTGCAACCTGGTGCCAACTCGTCTGTATGTAATGGACATGCACCCAGCTGTCACAAAGCTGTAAAGTAAAACATTTGATTTAATGTTAATGGTGTTCTGGTCACCTTCCAGAGTTGAGAGTTTACTTCTCCATTGTACATTCAATTCAATTAAATTTTATATGTTCTGTATAGCGCTTTTATCAATGGTCATAGTTGCAAAGCAGCTTTACATCCATTGTACATCCCCTTTTAATAGTGAACAGGAGTCAGCATAAGCAGTCTGACCTGTCTGCGGGCTTGCAGCCGCATACACAGCAAACTGTGATCTACTGTGTTTTAAAACCATTCTATTTTACCATCAATTCAATTTTCATAAATTTATGCTACAGTAGTTATTTATACCAAGGCAATAAAGTAGTATGCTTCCTCTCTTTTTCAGTAGATTTCAGGAGGCTTGCCTTCACTCCCCACATACATCAATGTGCCTACTTGAGTACCCACTTGAGTACCCACTTGAGTACCACCCTCTCGCTGGTTGTCCTTCTTTGGCCCACTTTTAGTAGGTTCTAATCACTGCAAACCAGAAAACCCAGGATCTGAAATATAGTAGATGCTCTGACACGGTCATCCAAATATTTCCTGCTTCCAATACATCACCTTCAAGAACTGTCTGCTTACTTCCTGCCTATCAATATTCCACCTCGTGACTAGAGGCAATGTAACAAGATAATCAATATTCACCCGTCACATGCTGGGAGAGCTTCCTTGCCTACAGAACAGCTTCAGTTCTTTATGGCATGGATCCTATTTTTTCCACTTATCAAAGGTGCTCTACTGGATTGAGATCGGGCCCTGAAGTATGCTGAACTTACTTGTATAAGATACACTACTACAATCTAGGGCCTGTTTTGTGTCAAAATTCCAACCATCAAACCAAAGTGCCACATTGCCTGGCACCAACAAGCAACTCACTTTATTATCACTCGTTTTTCTTTACTTAGCTGCTTTTTTCTTGCCATAATACAAATTCTCTTTGAATGAGAAGGTGTGTACAAACTTTTGGTCTGTACTGTATTTCTGACAAATTAAACAGATGAATGTCCATTTAAACTGTCTGAACTTGTATGTCCTGATGTCCCTTGCATTATTTCTATATTGTTTCTCTGGTACCAATGTATGTCCAAAATGTTGATACCATTAACATTCTGTAGGCTTGTTAGTTTTCTATCTTTTTGTCGAATAACCCCTATTCTTCAGTCAAATTGAATGATTTTAGTGTGGCTCAGTGCTGTGTTAGGGTTAAATGTAATTTACAAAAAACTGCAATGGCTTTGAAATCTGAGATTGTATGCATTCAATTCCAGCTAAACTTGCATTTTTACCCACAGACAGGATTCTGGCCCCAAAGAAGCTCAATGTTGGAGTAAACTAAATATCAATTAACAGCCTTTAAAAACATTTCTCTCAACTATTACAGGGAACGTGCAGTCTCTGAGTAATATATTAGATGAACTTGGAGTAATATGAAAAATCTAAAAATAGAACTCTGGAACATAGCATAATGTTGACATGGCCACAGAAACATACTGTATATTGCTTTCAGAAAATATGGGTGGATTGAGACATCAAGAAAAGTGGCAAGGGCAAAGGTGGAGCATTAGTGTCCTAAAAGTCCTGGGCATTATACTGCTAAGCAGTGTTTTTTGTAGCTTGTAGTCTTAATTGTTGGCAGTAGGTTTGCATCCAGAATATTTGCCAAGAAAATTCCAATAATCCACTGTGCTTTTTTTATGTTTCTCCTTCTATTCTAACCAAGGCTACACTACAGTCAGCTTTAGTATAAGGATCTTGTTAAGATCATCTCTGTGAAGAACTACAGCAACTCATCAACTTTGAGCCTGAGGAAGAGATACATACAGTACTAGCAAGGTGCAAGGTGATAAATGTTTGCTCTTAAAATTCCCAGATCAAAAAAGTGTACCTGACAGCTCTCAGCTATTTATATGCCAACACCAAGCTCATGCAGATGATGCCATTATCTATTTTCTACAAAGCCTCCTGTAACAATGTATTGTGAGGGTGATGCTCTGAGTTGCCCCATGCCTTTTTACACCATTCACCCCTCTTTGCATGATATAATAGTGTTTGGCTTTACCGACAAACATTATTAAACCTCCTGTATCACAGCCTACCAGACAGCCAGACCCTAGCTTATGCATCTGACTGTTTGTCAGACAAGATGAGACACACAGGAATTTCCACAAGCAGATCTAGATTGTTCTTCTTTTATTCCTAACCATTATGTGTGTGTAAGATTAAAGTCATTAAATGTCAATGGAGAATTTTAGAGGTTTGTCTCAAAAGTCCCAAATATTTTAGGGTGTAAAAATACATAGTGTCATTAAGGTGACATCATCAAACTTTTACAGATAGTACCAAAATAATATTTCAACCAGAATAACAATTTTATCAAGTCTCTCTCTGCCCTTGTGCCCCAAGTCTCCTGGGATAGGCTCCAGGCCCCCGTGACCCTGAATACAGGATTAAGCGGTGTAGATGATGAGTGAGTGAGTGAGTGAGTCTCCCTCTGCAACACACAACAGTGTGCCTTTGCTGGCTTTACCGCTAACTGGCACTATAACTAGAGACTATAGACTTAGTTCATTCTTTCAAGGATTAATGAGTCGGATGAATTCAAGTGAAACATTGTAATTAAACAAATTTATAATCACAGTACAAAAATTACCTGCAGTGCTTCAGGCCTTTGGGTGTGCATCAGAAGAAGTAGGTGTGCTACATTTATTGTCAGATTCATATGTAAAAACTATACAATAAAACTATATAAGCTACATAACCTTTATAAGCCTTTAAGTGCACAATGATGAAAAAATATTAGGATTTTGTAAAAGAATAAAAGCAACAGGCCAGGCTATAATGTATTGGTTTCTGTGAACTTGAGCGCGTCAAAAAACTGAAGCTCTTTACTGAAACTCTATACTGTATACTGTGGCTATATACAGTACTGTAGTTTTAGGCCTCCACGATCCCAAGCCACGTTCCAGCACCATTATTGTTTGTTTATTTTAAAAAGATACTAGTTAATATTCTTGTGGTGCAGACTGAGCGTGTGGATGTGAGATTGTTTGTTTATAACAATGTTACAGTAAGTGATATGATAAGGGAAAAGAGGTGTGTGTGTGTGTGTGAAACCTGAGCTGCCAGTGATTTTTTTTTTTTCTATTGAAGTTTGACTAAAAGTATATTACTAAAGTTTGACTAAAGACCTATGTTGGTGTTATATATTTACAGAACATCCAGTAATTTAGTTGTTTTCTCTGGTTAAATCATAGGAGTTAAGCTACTGAGTTTGGTATAAATTAGTATAATATTCTTAGTGGGTTGAACTTTATAAGTATAATCCTACTAAGTGGAGGCACCGTTTTTCTGTTTAAATTCTGTTGTGTATTCAAAAGTATTGGAACACTTACATTGTATTTTAATAGTAACCAGGTCACTGCAGTTAATTTACTCCTATAAAGAATCCAGGGCTCCACCCTGTACTACAACACCCTTTATTATTGGCACCCAAATACTAGCTGGGGTGCTACATTTGTTTTTGCTGTTTTTGTTGTAAAGATTAATTAAGCTAAATAGTCTAGGGACATTATCTGAGGGGTTCCTGTTTTTTATAAATCCTGTTTGGCCTGGGTGGATTAACATTAACTGACTCTATTCTGGTGGCTAGTGTTATGGTAATTATTTTTGAATCTGTATTGATGAGTGAAAGGGGGCGATAAGGGTGTGTTGGGTTTGGTAGAAGTGTCATGACAGGTGTATTCATAAGTGTTGGTATTGGTGAGGTAGCTTTAATTTCTGAGTTTACTCTGTGAAATAATGGTGAGAAAATTTGCCAGTACTCTTTATAGAATTCTACTGGAAATCCATCAGGTCCAGGTGATTTGCTGTTGGCATTTTATTTAGTATCTGAGGTGAGGGGTGCATCAAAACTTTTTGCATATTCTTGGGATAATGTTGGATAACAGTTTGAGTCTGTTTAAAACGGTGTCTATATCTGACTGATTTACATTGTGATCGGAGTAGTACAAGTCACTGTAGAAGTTTTGAAAGATGGCATTACTATCCTGTGAGCTGTGGACCACTTCACCTGTAGAGTTTACTATGGATGGAATAATTGCTTTTTCTTTTAGACATTTTAGTTGATCTGCTAGATATTTACCTGTTCTGCTGCTATATGGGAACTGTTCATATTTTAAGTTGTTGAATGATGAATTGGGTTTTTCTGTATATAATACTCTCATATTGCTTTTTATAATAGTTAACTTCCATCTCCCTTAATCTTGACAAGAAGTAGTACTGGAACTAGAAAAACACACACCTAGAATTAAACCTTCTGATCAAACAGTAACTCTGGATGATGGTCTTTCTGTTTTATCATGTACAACAGCAAAAGACCTCCTGTGATTATAGATCCCAATCTTTCATTTGAAACTCCTGTGTATAACATTACCAGGATAGCATTCTTTCATCTCAGAAATATTGCAAATATAAGAAATATATCGTCTCCAAACATTGTAGAAAACTTATTTAATATGTTTAACACCCTTACTGCCTGGATGTTCAACTAGGTGCATAAACAAGCTCCAATTAGTCAAGAATGCAGCAGCAAGAGTCCTCAGTAGAAGCAGAAGATATAAGCACATCATACCTATCTTATCCATACTGAATTGGCTCCTAGTGAAATTCCGATTTTAAAATACTACTATTGACCTACAGTAGGTAGTCAACGGGAATGCCTATTACCGTTGTGCTCACCGCCGCGGCAAAATGACAGCGACCAAAATAAATTAGTTGCATTTCAAATTCATTTGTGAAATGACCGCCAGGTGGCGCAGTGACATTTTTACACCGCAGCAGTATAAAATATAATTAAGTCATAAAAAAGTCATAACAATATGTTATGTCAAAAAAATACTACAGTATAAAATACTCACGTCTGAGTACTTTATACAACAGACATGAAAAATCTGAACCAGAGCTATTGCTATTTACAGATACGAGATCAAACTTTAAATATAGAAATAACTGAGATAAATAAACTTTCAGAATAAAACATTAGAATAACTCAAAAAGACTCTAAAAATGCTGTGTTGTTTCTGTAAACACATTGTTGCGGTTGCTCATGTTGGGCCAAATGAGATGTAGTGAGTCATTTACAAATGAACACCTGGTTGGGTTTATTCTTTATTCTCTGGTTATTCCAAACGACAGCCTGCAAAATGTTCGAAATATTTTTGTTATACAAGTTTAGTTTTAAGAGTTGTTTAGGTGAGAATGCATGTGTGTATAGCTCAAACCCTCCATCAGTTATTAAAGATAGCGTCTATTCAGAAAAAAATGCTATCGTTATCTCCCGGCGCTCTGAGCATAACACCGGTCCAGCCTCATCTCGGAAAGAATTTCTAAACGGGGGCTATTGTTTACTTATAATATTTGTTAATTTAATTTAAATGAGGTTTGGGCTCGGGATTTTGAACATCGTGATCCTCCTCTTTAATTTCCTACATAGTCTAATCAGTGCTCAGCCACACACAAAGTTTTCCAGAGCGCAGCGGCAGAAGTAATGATTATTAATGCTTCGGGAAAACCAGCAAGGAGACTGACTCTGACCATTTTAATAATTCATTGATAAATTCGTGATTTCTTTGGTTTCGGCTGTAGTGATGAAGGTGATCATGTCATCTTGTATACATATATTTTGTATAAGTATATTTTTTCACGTCTGTGAGGCAAGTATACACAGAGTTTCGGTTCTCAAGTTGACTGAAAATAATACAGAATAGCGCACCCTGTTTGCTTTTATTATTTTACAAAATCATAAAGTTTTTTCATCATGTGAGTGCACTTAAATAAAAGAGTCTTATAAAGGCTAGGTAGCTTATATAGTTTTATGAAATTTTTTTTGCACATTAATCTGACAAACTTTTTCTGATCCACACGCAGAATCTGATATAATCTAAAGGCTAGATATTAAGGTATACATTTACTTTATTTAAAATCGATGCAAAGGTTTTGCCAGCGGTGGTACAGGGCAACGGAGGCCATTATTTAAAGAAATTTATGATGATCATAACAGCCTACTGCATTTCATTCTTATAATAACGCAAAAACACAAGCGGTGCTGAATGACATCAACATCTGCTGACGCAGTAGCACTTCCTGACAATGTTTTAATTTTATGGTCATTTAGTTTCTAATAATCTACTACAAATTTAAAAAACACAAAACAAAAAATGACACAAAACTCTACACACATAGTCTTTCTATTTACACATGATAAAATCTAAAGGCTCACTGTGTTCATGTTTACTTTGCGTAAATCTGATCATAATAAGATTTAATTTAATTTCAAGGCTAAATTTATACAGTAATTTTAATACTGTGATTATGAATTCGTTTAACTACAATGATCCACTTGATTTTATCCGCTACTACGTGCAGCTCTGAAGAAGCAGCGGCTCATTAATCCTTGAGAGAATGAACTAAGGCCTGAGGAGTCAGTCTATAGTTATACAGCGCCACTCAGTGGTAAAGCCAGCAAACGCACAAACCCAAATGCTGTTTCCTTGAGACACCCGAGTGAACTGCTAATGTCTCACGATTTGCCATGCCTCCTTAGATCAAAGGATGCAGGCTGCTTGTCCATACTGTGTATTATGAAACAAAGCAAAGCTTTTTCCTACAAAGCCCTGAAGTTGTAGGTAGTAAGCTGAAGCTGTAATAGTCTTACCATTAATGTTCGGGACTCAGACAGTGTTTAAGTCTAAGATAAAAACCTATTTATTTTATCCAAGCATTTTTGTGAATAGATTTGCCTTAGGGTAAATGAGCAGATCTGGGGAACTCATGGATGTAGAGTATGGTGGTGAACTGGTATGTTAGGGTGCCGTCTTCCCCATACTCATTGATCACTCGGGTTTGTTGACGGTGGAGTGACTGGTTGTTTTACTTTCCAGGGAGTGCTCATGTATGCTCATCAGGGACAATCGGATTATTTTGATTCATAAATATTTTCTCAGATGTTTCATACACATTTCCATAATTGTCTTTTGATTCTGTAAAGCTGCTACAAATAAAATTGAAGTGAATTGAATATGGGCACATCCACTGCTAAAAAAAAAGTCACTTTACCCCAAATAAAAGGTCTTTCTGAGTTTTATAATTTAGTTGTTTTGTTATGGGCACACACAAAAGACTTTCATTAACTCTGTGTTCAAAACAATTTGTGAGGTTTGTTTATTCTCCATTTTTTTTCAGTTTTCTGCTAGACAAGATACTCAATCTTACAAATGCTATTTACAATGTACTTACAAACATACAATGTTATTTCTTTGTATTAATAAGTTAGACAAAGAGTTCTGTCATACAGAAAGACAAGTACGTGGACAACCTGAAATACTACATGCGTGTCGCAAGACAAGCAAATTTTCAAAATAAAATTTAACTTAATAAACGAGCAAGGGTTTGATATATACAAGTAATACACATGCGCTTTGTCTGCCGAGCGTCACACATACACATGCGCATCCGTGCATAAAACGTGCATGAGCGCACAAACAAACACTAATGGAAACACTGCTCTTGGGCAGTGCTCTTCTTTTCAAAGGTAAAGTGCAGTAGTTTTATTTTTACTTTATATTTTGTACAAATTATTTTTTATGAATATTTATGGGTTGTGGAATGAAACATCAGAGTTTCGGTTAATTCAGTTAATTTCTTTTATGAATAAATTTAATTGAAATAATCTGATTTTGTAAAATTGCTTTGCTCACAGGTGTTTTTAGTGGCTTCTGCTAAAAAAACAAACAAACAAACAAACATCCGGTTGGGCCAAGTCCACTGCAGTTTTGCTAGAATTTCATTAAATTGGAATTTCATAACAGTTAGCAATACAAGGCCACTTTCCACAAGATATAAAATGTATGTAGGTTTTAAATGCTGGAGGTTAGGAGAGGTGAAATTTAACAACTAAACTGAATCTGTTTTGATACTTTACTATTTTCTTTTTATCTTAAACTGGAAAAATAAAATCTGTCACATATATTTGGACAAAAACAAACAAACAAAAAAACAACAAAAAAAGTTAGATATGACCAAAACACAGTATTGGTGCTGATTGAATTTTTTTGTGTTATACATATAATACAATACAGAACATGCGTGGCCAAAGAAGCTACTTCTGAAGTTTATGCAACATTGAAGTGACCAATCTTACCTCCATAAAAACTTAGCCATTTTGTCTCGCTTCAAACAATAATAATTTAAAATGCAAATTATTCATATTTCTTTATGGGTATTGATACTAAAATTGGTGTAAGCTTATAAATGCATATGACCTGTAAAAACTGTTGCTTTAAATTAAAGCATTCCGTGTAAAATTGGCATTTTTTTGGTTTAAATGCTCCAAATTACACACTCATCTTGGGTCACGTGGCCATAAAACACAGAAAATTGCTTGTAATCTTCTCAATAATTATTGTTAACACATACACCGTGCCATTAAAATTTGAGGCCTTCCTCTGTTTTTTTGGTAAAAGCTAAAAAAAAAAAAAATCTGTAGTGTCCGTAACCATGTCAAATTCATGATGCATTATCTTAACAATAGTGCAACTTTTTCAGGTTTATGTCTTTTCATGTGAAATCTTAATTGGCCAAGTTTCACCTGTATATCAATTAAGATAATTGAAAGATTTAACAACAACAACAAAAAAGTTACAGACACTACATGAATGGAATGAAATTGAATTTAGCAAATGTGCTACTTTTTTCTGATAAAAATATAAATGTGTGCACATTAACCAAAAACAAAGCATGTAACAGGAGATAAGAATCATTAAGTATTATGAAAAATGGTGTTATATGATCTAAAAATTCACTTTTTCACCTGGGTCAGACATATCAAGTTTTGGCTGATGATATTTTAAAATGGCTGTTTCTGTTATTACTACTTATTGAATCTATAATCTCCATCTTAGTTGATTTCCCTGAGCCATGTACAATGATCAGTCCTAATGGCAAAAAAACAACAACAACTAATAAACAAAAGAATTGATAAAAAATGAAGTAATGAAGTGATCTGAATGCCATAAATTATGTACAGTGGCATCGCACCTGTCAAAAGATGGCAAATATACAGTCAGTCAGCAAGTGAACAGTCAGTTTTCAAAGTTTATGTGTTGGAAGCAGGAGACACGGGCAAGGGTAAGGATCTGATTGAATGTTGCAAAGACCAAACTATGATGGCTAAACGTTTAGGTCAGTGCTTCTCTAAAATGGCAGTTCTTGTGGGGTACTTCTCCTTTACTGATCACTTATTTTACATATGATGAAATATATATCTCTAGTATTAATAAACACAATTAATCTCTTGTTAATAACTGTAAAGAATATGTCTGTACAGCTGCCTATAGAAGGCAGTCCAGTAAGTATATAATATTATATATATAATAATATATATATAATTTATATAAAATTATATTTTGTCTGACTAAATAAATTTTTTTATACAAATCGACTATTTAAAAATTGCCTTAATGTTATGGCTGATTGGTAATATACCAATCAGCCATAACTAACATTTACGATCAATTATATTACAGTGATAGGGCATCCAGGGCTCCCTTTGAGGAGCAAAAGCTAGCATGTCTGGTTTGACCCCACAGAAAAGAACGGTAATGCTGGTTATGCTAGAAAGATATCTGAGCATTCAGTGCAACACTAGCGGGCAAAGAGTTCAAAATTGTTGATCTGGCCTTCAACTTTCCAGATCTTAATCCGACTGAGCATCCATGGGATGTGCTGGACAAACAAGTTCGATGCATCTTCAAGCACCTGCTGCTAACGTCCTGGTGCCAGATACCACAACACAACTTCAGAGGTCATGCCTTGAGTGGTCAGAACTGTTTTGGTGGCACAAATGGAACATATTGGGCATACTATTTTTTTGTTTTAATGTAATGACTGATGTGTATACACTGTCTGGCCATTTCAGAAGGGTCTAATTATTTGGCTGCATCATGCAAAAAAAAAAAAGTGATAAAACATTTATTTAATTAGCTGTCACAGCATGCGCCCAAATCTAATATCGCTCCTCACTTACTCCGGAGCTCACTAGGTAGACGGCCTCCACTTCTGCACATGTGGGAAGGGGTGAGGCTGCGGGAATAGGCACGACTGAGCAATCTCCATTAAGGGATCCCAAGCTACACTCCCAGCTGTGTTTTATAGCACGATCTGTCGGGCTACTGGACTTTATATGTGGAAAGTGCGACACAGGCGCTAAAACGCAAAAGAGTGGCATGTGAGTGGGGTAATGTAACAAGCCACAGGAACTTCAAAGGGGCGAGAGGAATGCGCCTTTGATCTCTGTGATGAAGACAGCCGCGAGCTAACTCTCACGGCTCTTCAACTCTTGCACGGAGCTGGATTTCGTGCCCCTGCCCCCGAGGAAGAAAAGGCCCCTACACTGTAAAAAATCCAACTAGATAAATCTTAAATGAATGAATATTGTATTGTTGGCCCAACTTCTTACAGTGGTATTTGTTGAGACAACAGGTAACATTTGCGTTCTTGAAAACTTTGGAGACCCAGACTGAGTAGATAAAAAAAAAAATCAAGTTGAACCAGTAATTTACCTTCATTGAGATGTAATCACGTGATTTAGAAGACCCTTGTTGGACTGACGCTATCAGACTGCATTAAAGAGGTGAAGATGGCCGTTTTGAGCACCCTTTATTGTTTTGGTGAGTATTTATTAAGCATTTATTATTATTCTTTTTGTAAAATATTTTTGTCAGCTTACAGATATTTTAGACAGTTAACGCTATATAAACGAGGCCGGTGTGTTTCTGCTTGTCGTTATACTGAGATTACTGAGGTGAGCTGAGCTAACGTTAGGTACAGAGTACTAGTGATGGATCATTTTAGGGACTCGGTTCTTTGACTCTCAAATCTTTTTTAAAATCATTTAGTTAATTTCGTTCTTTTGATCAGAAATAAAATAAAATGTTACATTTTCAATAAACAGACCACGAACAAATTTACATACACAAATGTTGGCTATAGTTCCAGTAATAAAAATATTTAATTGCAGCTAAGGACGTATTATGATAAACAAAATGAGCTGCTCACCTCTCATATCTTCTGGTTCGAGTCGTTCGTTCTTTTGAATCTATTGCACTGCATAGCGTCTATGAGAGTCACGTGACAAAAGAACGACTGACAGGGATTAGAAGACTCATTGAGAAGAACCGTTCATTTCTGTTTTCTGTGTACTGCATGGTATAGCGTCTATGGGAGTCACGTGTAGGGACACGTGAGGACCACCTCAAAGGGAGCCGCTGAATGAGGAAGAGACAGTTCACGACATCAGCAACTAAGGAAAGAAACGGTTACACGTCTCCAACTCAGATGGTGCAAATCTGCAAAGCAACTTCCTGGCACAAGAGAGAAGCAATTTCACATCTTCACTCAAATGGTGTAGATCAGCACAAATCCCTTGAATAGGGATGTTTCACAATCCCCTGGCAGTTGCTGATCCCCCGGAATGTGTTTCCTCTGGGCTCCAGAACAGAGAACATACAAAGCTTTAGGGACATGTACTATGTTAATCAGTTAAAGTATGCCACTAGGGCAGATATAAAATTATATGTGTGCATATAGAATGTATGATGTCTTTGTGTTGTGTTCCACTTATTTATCATAAACTCGAGGAGTGTAATTTACAGGTATAACCTTTGCTATAGATAAAGGTATGAATGGGTATGCAAGACATGGGATGTTTGGTATCAAATGAAAGCTCTGTATATTCAATGAACGTTGATGTGCAAGAATTCTTAGGCATATGAACCAGACTCATGTTAATACACTTTACCTAAATTACTAAAACTCCACTGAGATAGCCTCCCACATGACGGAGCAAACCACAGGTTAAATGTATGCACAAAAAAGAGGAACCATGCGGGGCGTGACTACGCCCACAACCATCTCTGATTTGGTTATGGGACAGACCTGCACCGTGAGATTAAAAACCTAAGGCCGTCTGAAGGAAGCAAGCGGACGCCTCTCTTTCTCCACTCTCAATCAACACCAATCAACAACGCCGTGATTCCCTTCGCTGAAGGCGAACCAACAAGAACAACTATCACGTATCAAGTAAAACAAACAAAGCCTCATACCTTGCTGAAAGTGGTGCGCAATTCATAACTAAACCGTAAGATTAAACCCAAGGCTCTGCTCTTGTGACTTTCTCAGTTCTAGTAAACCTAAAAAAAAAAAAAAAGAACTCCATTAACTTTTACCCTCTAAACTGTTCATGTGTACAGTATATGTGTGTGTGAATGATTAAGTAGCATAGTTTCATGTAACGTAGATTAGTTCAATAAATTCTTGCTTTTTTATAAAGAACTGTTGTCTTGGTCATGTATTGTAAAGTTTAAACATTCGCCCAGATCTTATGTTACCTGGCTCATAAATTGGTAAATACCTGATTTTGTACAAAATAATACAACAATACAAAATCAGGTATTTACCAATTTTGTATTTGCCCTACTGGCATACTTTAACTGATTAACATAGTACGTGATAAACAGAATTGGTAAGATACACTAAATCGTGCTAAACGCTGGACAAATAAATGATTACGTGTATTTATAACTGTATAAATTTTGTTCAGTTTAATCAAATTAACCCGAATCGTTAAAGATTTGATTCACCTCTGACCCAGAGTTGAAACCCTACACACGTGACAAAAGAACAAACGATTCGGACCAAAGATTGAAAGATAACTACTTATTTCGGTTTCCTGTACATAACCTATGGAGGTTTTGCAATGATTTGTGCATGTGCGCCCAGTAGAAAATTAACGAATCACTCTCCGAGACTACTAGTTCTTCTGAGTCACGTTAAAGACTTGTTTAAAAAGAACGAATCATTCATGAACGACCCATCACTATTATATACTATATACTGTACAGGAGTTAGGGAGCTAAACATTCCTAACCATACCTATCTTTTTCCCCACATTGCCCAGCAACAGCGTCCTGCTCCACACCAGCATACACCGCTGCAGAAGCGCTGAGCTAACAAAACGTCAAGAAAACCCTGAAGTGTTTAACAGTTAAGGAGTAGCAGCGCTTCAGTACTCGATACATTAAGGGATATAAAAATGACTGTGTTCGTTTGGCTTCAGAGGCGCTAATGCTCATCTATTAGATCAGTTCACTTATCTGTATGAAAACTGAATGCGAGTTAATTTTAAACATCACTTCAAACACGTAGTTACTCCTGAGAATGACAAAGTAAAACTCTTGAAAATATATAAAACCCTTTTGAATATGAAACAATGCATAGCTTTAAAACATCATTAAAATTCCAGAAACAGTGTTTTACACTCTGGTGGTATACAGTATAGCCTTATTAATATATTTAACTTTTTATCATGACTAGATATTCAGTGAAATTTATCATGCTTGTCTTCACAAGACTCCTCTTGTTTCTTTATCCAGAGCTCTGCTGTGGAGGATTGGCGTCAGAGGGGTGACGACTGGCCTTTTGGAGCTACGGGAGGAGCATGAACAAGCTGTTGGAGGGGACTGTAGTCCTTGAGAGTCTGGGTGACACGCAGCAGCTTTAGGAGTGATGTTTGGTCAGGTCTGTGCTCTAAACATTGAATTCCAAAAGGACTGGACGTACACCTATGAAGCCATCCTAATGATTATTGGACTTGGAGAGACTCGCTCCAGAGAATCTCTCAGATTCACATGCTGAGAAACATACTCTTGTTGCCAGAGACTCCTTTTTGTGTCTGACACATTGAGGAAAATAGTCTTCAAAAGTCAAATCTACGCTAGTTTTTAACAATGGTTATTATTTTATAAAGTAAAAGAATGAGTAAAATACTGATGAGCATCTGTGTATTCTCCTGTTTTATGCAAATCACTGTTTTGACTACTTTTGGAAAAATAAAGTTTTTAAAGTAATGTTTGTGTGTCGTAATTGTCAGAGTATTATTAGGCCAATCTGTTTTGATAGAAAAATGATCACTTTAACAAACTACATCAACGGAAGACAACTTATCTTTTTGAGTAGATGAAAAGTTAAGTGGCTAAGTCAAACCTAAAGAAATATAATTAATTGAGCCCACAACCGATACTACTTGTGCTGACTTAAGTTTTCTCAACTTTTAATTTAAATATTTAAGATTTTGAACTGGCTACACAATGTGTCAGCAGTGCGAAATATTTAGTTTGCCAGCAAATTTCTATAAAAAATTAGTAATCTTAAAAAAGCTGTGGAACTTATTACTAAACTTTTTTACGTTGAGGTGGCCTGTGTGTGTGTGTGTGTGTGTGTGTGTGTGTGTGTGTGTGTGTCTGTGTGTGTGTTTTTAACAGGTTGCACGTCGCGGCCCCTGTTCCCAGCGGGGGGAAAGCCATCCAGCCGCCAGACGTGCCCAAGAGCTGGGAGGGGCTGGTCTGGCCATCCCACGAGAGCAGAGCCTGCCAGGCCAGGCGCAGGAGCTGCTGCCACTCTGCCCGCCGCCACCACTCACCAGCCTGTGCCCACATGCCACCCCTGCCCGGCCACGCCTGCACGTGCACATCTTCACTCTTTTCTTCCCTTCATCCCCCCTCCAACCCTCCCACCCCTTTTCCAACTCTATTTATCCTAAATAAATTTCCATTTTTTCCGTAAGACCTCTCCTTGTGTCCGTGCTTTATGGTGCTGCCCATGCACAAAGGGCTGAACACGTTACAAACACATATCAAAAAGTATTTGTAATTTTAAGTGCTGATCCATCAACTTTGTGGAAGAAATGTGGTTGGAAAAAATGAAGAATGTGAATGGAGATCACGTAAACACTTGGTGAAGGTGCTTGGTAAAAAAAAAAAAAAAAAAACTACAATGAAAACCTTAGGGAAAGTAAGAAAACCACTTGTAACCATAAGAAAACCACTTGTAGCCACTTGTGATGCTACAAAAAGGATTCAATCTCCTAGGGAGCATAAAGATTGGTCTTTGGCGCAATGGAAAAATGTCTTGTGGTTTAAAAGGTCCAGATTGAGCCTATCATGCATAGTGGCCACTGAAGAAGCCTCTGGAAACAGTGATATAATCTGGTGTTACTTCAGTTGGTCAGGTCTAGGCTCAGCAACGTTACAGTACGTGGCAACAAAATGAAGCTGACGAATGTTTTGAATGACCAGGTTAACAGATCTTTGGAGTTTATTATCCCCTTGTACAGGCATATTCCAGGACACGGATTGTAAAAGATGGTTCTGGGAGCATGAGGAATCTTTTTCACACATGACCTGGCTACTACACTGTGTTCTGTAATCAAAATCCTTTTTTTATTACTTATTGATATAATGCTTCAAGGATTTTAAACCATTGGAATTTTAAAACCCTGACCTTGGCCATCCTTTATGATGGAACAAAGGTGACCTGGGCCTTTTAGTTCTAGCAAAAGGATTTTTTTTTACACTACAGCATAAGCATTCTGGACAACCGTGTACTTTGTAGCAACAGTTTAGGAATCAACATACGAGTAGCATGAGCATGAGTGATGGATAGGTGTCAACATGCTCTTTTCCATGTGGTGTATTTCATATATAAACTCTGGTTGTAAATAGATATAAAACATATTTCAACTTACTGTATTGATGTAATTTTTTGAGGTCAAATCCTACCCACCTGCTCTAGTAGCTGTCTAAGCCTCTTGAGCTGAGATTCAAGCTGCTTGTTATGGTCTTCCAGAATTTGCATTCTTGCCTCTAAGCGACCCTTGTGTTGTCTTAGTAGTTTTGCCTCAGCAATGAGCTCAGCATCACGATTCTGTGGTGAAACAGGTAGCAACGGTGGAGGCGAAGGAAGAGGTGAAAAGCCCTTGTGGTCATGGGCCTTTTTAAGTCGATCATATTCTGCCTGTAGTCTCCTAAAACATTGACAAGGATAATTATTTGCCTGCAACAGTGGAAGAAGTTTGTTATTCAAATATGGATTTTAAAATCAGCAAACCTATTCTCCTGCTCTAGATCACTGAGAACTCTCTCAAGTTCCCCCTTCTCTTCAGTCTCCATTGAAATAAGGATCTGTGCTGGACTTTGTGGGTGGTTTAAGGGAGAACCCTGATTAAGACTCTGGCAGTAATGCTGGATCAGTAGGTGCTCGTCATCCCTACAATAACCAGAAAATATACTTTACATAAAAGGTAAATTAACATTCAAGATAAAAAGTACAGTTTTATTATTTATTTTGTATCTGTACACCACAATAAATGTGAATTAAATCAATCAAGATGTGAGTGAAGTGTAGATATTGGGTTTAATTCAAGGAGTTTTAACAAAAATATTACATTAACTGTTTAGGAATTACAGTTTTTTAACTAAAACTAATTTTAATTAATTCATTTTAACATAGTCCCTACAATTTAATCAATCAGTTTACTGGGCCGTTGAACTGGTAGCTGTTCATGTGAACGGAGGAACCAATGCAAGTGAAGGAGGCCAAAATTAGGATTCAAAAGAGTTTGCAGAAACATTAAAAGTAGCCAAATCTACAATTTGGCACATTTCTAAAAATAAACAAATAAATGAACGCATTTTTGAGTTCAGCAACACCAAAAAATAAAACCCCCTTAACCACATCTTGCCAAGTCAAGAAACAGTCTGGAGAAAGTAGATGCATCATTGTCCATGTCTGCACTAAAGAAACGCCTTCTTAAATGTAAATAGATTCATTTTATCTCAAGATGCAAACCATTTGAACAGAAAAGCAAAATCTATTAAAATAATAATAATAAAAAAAACGTTTAAAAAGATACCAAATGTTGTCGCCAAAAATCCAAAATGTTGTTGCCAAATGTTGTTCCAAGAAGGATATCATGCTCCAAAGCACACCACATCAGTGTTAAGTCATAGCAGGGAGATTTTAGAATTTTATTGATGTACACTTTCTGGTCAGATTCAGTCAAATGCAGCAAAGTGAGTGGAGAATCAACCCAATAAAATCTACCACAAATTTCCTTCAATTTCCTGGGATTAACATCTTGGTCTTTTAAACAACTTACAACATAGAGACCAGTGAGCTGTTACAGAAGAAAAGCAAACTATTTTTATCGTAAAAGAGGGAATTTTATTCGTCACATTCACAGTCATAAGTATGATATGCATTGAAATGCTTAGACAAACGCCTGTGACCTTAAAATGAAAGACTATTAATAGGAAATAAATATGAATAAAAAGAAATAAAAATAGAAAGTAAATTTAGCTAAGAAAGATAGTATAGAGTATACTATTGAGTAAAAAATATACAAGATAAAAAGAATATAAGAAAAATATAAGAAAACCTAGCTGTACAATATGGAGAAGAATGATCCTGTACAAATATAGTAAAATATATCAATTTATGGAAATTCTTTAGTGCGAAAATTAAGTGGAATTTAGATAGGAATGTCCAGGGGGGTCTGCAAATATGCCTGAAAAGTGTCTTATTGAGGAAATAAAATAGCTTGGTGGAAAACAACAGCCATTAATGACAAAGACATAAGAGATTTGGAGGAAAAATGACACACACAAAAAATGACACAACATGCTAAAAAAAAACATGGTTTAACAAGGATGGTGTGAAAGAAGGGTGAGTGGAGGCTGCTTACGGAACAAAAAGGGGACTAGGATAGATGGAATGTTTAACAAGCATAGATAGTTGTTATAGTCAGGTCTCAATATACTTTTGGTAATACAGTGTAGATACAGCTATAAGACAAGCAATTCTGGCTCAAACCCTGCTGAGGAGTGTCACATGGTTGATGTTGACTGGAATCTACTAAGCAAGGAAGTAAACCTCCATGTTACTGAATAAAATATTTTCAGAAAAAAAGATCAAAGTCTAAAAAATGACCCGGGCCCAGCCGCCTGCCCAGTAAAAAATTTGGAATGACATGGCAATACTGAAAAGACCCCCTAGTGATTTGAAGGAGATGGAACTACCAGGGATACAAGTGGTGGTGTACAATGCTGATCAAGGACTTATTGCTCTATTTCTAGAGATGGTCTGAAAATAGGTTAGTTGGGACATATGTGCATATTTATTTACCTAGGCTTTTGATTATTATTACTTTTATTATTTTAATATAACTTCCTGATATTTAGTTTTCCTCTTTAATTTTGTTTTTGTTTGTTTCAAAGTCACATTAAAAGGTTTCTATTAATTTTCGGCTTTACTCTCAACTTTTAATATCAAAGCAGATGATGAACAGTGAATATGGCTTAAATAAGATTATAAGCAACTTACATTATTGTCTGAGAGCACATATTTATAAGATGAATGCAGATGCTTCCCTGATTTGCCACAGAATGTATGTGACAGTATCATATATTAAAACATCTATACATTTGTTGGTATTAAAACAAATAAAGATGTCGGCTCACATGCTCTCATTAGGAGAAATATTCTCATTCATATATGACCCATTTCTGTTTTCCATTTCAGCCAGCCTGTAAAAGACAAAATTATTATTATTGTTAGTCTCACATGTCAAAATGCACTGGAACAGATATTCTCAATGCTGGTTCTTAAATACTGCTGCCCAGAATATATCAGTGCTCTATATCATACTTCCTAACTGCCAGGGGTGGTGAGTAAAACCTGGAAATTCTCTCATGCTGTGTACATACTGTATATGAAGACCTTTATAACAAAGCTATATGGCAGCATTCATGCATCACTTAATGTCTGCACCTTAAGCTCATTTCGTCTACTCACTGACATCTTGGTCTCTGTTTATTCAACTGTAATATAGAGAGAATAGCCATTTCTCAGGTTTTTCAGGTTTACCGCAAGGGTGGCAGCACAGGCACGGACACAAGGAGCGGTCTACAATCTACAAGGGGTAATTTAATTTGGAAAAGGGGGAAAAGGAACGTGTTTAATGAGAGAGGATGGGAAAAGAGGAGGAAACCAGTGAATGTGCGGGTCTGGAGGCAATGCCCAGCCGGCATGCAGGCATGAGGCTGGCGAGTGATGGCGGCAGGCTGGGTGGGCCTGCGTGGGCAGCGGCTCCTGCATGCTCCCTCAAATGGCTCCTCTTTGCTGAAGCTCCCAGCTTTCCTTGGGTACGGCCACAGACGAGAGACCCTCGTGACGTCCGGAGGCTTTCCTGACTGGGAACTTAGGCCTTAATGTGAAGACAGAGCAGCCATTTCCTCTTCACCGGCAGGTTCACGAAAACCGGCTCTGTGCGTGAGTGGAAGTGCTGCAGGTGCTTGTGCAGTCTTTTCATGGCTGTACTCAACGCTGGATATCAAACAGCGGCTTACAGTTCTATGCCTGTCCCTGGGGTGCATGTCACTCTCTGGATTTAAGCATCTGTCGCATGACTCTGCTCTATAGCCCTCCAGCACCTCAAGCTAAATTCCCCATCATTAAAGATGATTATTCGCCAGCCGTGCCCTTTCTGCAGCCCCACCCCTTTGCATACCTACAGGCCACCTATTTAGTGACACTGCGGAGTGAGCGAGGAGCGACAAAGATTTAGGCGTATGCCCATTACTGGCGCACGCTGTGACAGTCTTATATAAACAAATGAGCTCATGCTTAAAAATTTGAGTGCTACAGTACAGGGCTGGAACCTGCGCATCATTTCCATGCACTAACTCAAACTGAACATCCTTTAAACAGATACCCAGGTATTAAAAACCACAACTGCCAATTATTCGAGGTCTTTATAACCAAAGTCACAATTATGCATAGTGTTTTCCATTCTGGTTATCCATTTAACCCTCATGTTGTGTTCATTTTTGGCTCATACTCAATGTTCCGAGTCACTTTTGGCCAGATCATTTTATTTCATTATCAATCCACAATAATACATATAATATCACCGATTGTTGTATTAGAACCTTTTTATCAAATCCAGCTCTTGTAAACATTAAACTTGTATTTGCTGTGTACGCTCTGCAGGCCTGATTTATGACAATGAAAGCTGCTTTGCGACAATGTCAATTGTTAAAAGCACTATACAAATAAAATTGAATTGAATTGAATTTACCTGAGCTCTATATATAACTAACATTATATAAATATCATTTTGACATTTTAACATGTATTCGCAACACATGCTGCCCATATCTTTATACCATACCATTCTAAGATGGTTTGTTTGGCATATACTGTTTAAAGCCAGTGATGTCAGGTCCTGGTTTGTGGCAGGTGCTCCACCCACTTCTGCCAGACTCCCCAGCTTGTCTCGTTGACGGCGAGCTGCTCTTGTCATCAAAACAAATCACACGTGACAGGATATGGAAGGTCTGTAGCGTGAAAAAATTCCTGACCAGTGTCCGCATTCCATAACCTGGACACAGATTTGTTGCGGGATCTGTAGACACCACACAAAAACCTCACACCCGAATAGGCTTCAATATTCACCGGATCTACATCTTTCCAGGTGTTTCCATAAACCCTTCTCCCCTCCAGGTTTGTCATGTTCATGACAATGGCTACAATGGAGTATCTGAAGAAAAGTTGAAAACAGGACTTGATATCATCCACTCGGGAAATGCATGTCGGGTTAGGTTCCATTTTTGGACCGAAAGGAGACCACAACTTCAGTGTCAGAGTTTTCCTCCTCGGGTTATGCTGTTTCATCGTCAACCTCTGACTCTTCCTCCTCTAAACCCTCCTCACTGTCAGTCTGGCTTCTCTCCTCCTGATCAATGTCATTATCAAATATATTTCCACAGCTTCCTGTGCAGTATATCTGTTGGCCATCATGCTGCTAAAGACTGAACTGTCATCAAAAAGCTGTATATACCAGAGCTGCAAAAATGTTGTATGAAACAATGTTGCAGTTTGGTTTTTCAACAGATGTGGTGAAAATTATGTTGTCGATAGGTTCCTATGCAGGTTGCCATGAAAGTCAAAACTTAACAGCGATTTATAAACCAATGCAGTAATATACTGACAATATACCAGATTGCTTTAGGATATTTACTTAGTGCTTACCATCTTCTCATTCATATAATCATTATATTAGTGTTTTTAAAATGATCTTCATGTAAATGTTGCATTTATTGTACAATTGACAGCTAAGAAAAAAAACTTTTCATTTTGGTCTTTTTTATGCTTGCAATCTTAAAGGGCTTAAAGGCAAGTGATCATGTTTAAAGGTAATGGTGGTATTAAAAAACACTAATTCAGTTTTTTAAAATGATTTGCACACACACATGATTTGCAAAAACAGCTGTAAGCTGCACTTACTAAATATTGGCTTAATCTGCTATAGAAAATGATTTTCTTGTAAATATTAATGTCATTGATATTGTTTTGCCAATCCTAAATACCACCAATAGGTAACAAAGAATATAGTTAATTATTTAGTGATTTTCCCCCCCACTGTTAAGCAATTAGAGAACTGTTAAAATGGTTATGCTGAAATGCCACAGTCAATATGCATTTCAGGTGACAAAACAAAGACTGATATGAATAATTCGAATATTGAAAGTGAAAATGTATCTTCTCTTAAGATTCCCCTGGTTAAACAGTAACAAGTAAAACATACCAGAATATATTTTTTAAATAAATAGATTACAAAGAGGTAGTTCAGGTGTGAAAGATTAACTGGAACTGAAATGGAATTTAGAAATTTTCTTTCTCCGTTGCTGGTATTTAATGTTTCTAACTTAAAATAAAACATCATAAATTCTAACATAAAATGTTGCTCTCACCTGCTAGCATAATGTTCAATGCGTGAGTGAGTGTCATCATGGGACAGCTGTGGAGAAGATGCTGGGCTACAATTGAAAAAAAATAAATAAATAAATAAACGTAAATAACACTTAAGAGTTGGTTGTAACAAGCTTCAAGCTGGCAATCGCTGACATGACCAAACTGTTGCATTCATTGTTAGTCCTGCTTTTCATGTTTTAATTGCAGCTTCTTCCATCCATCCATCCATCCATGATGTCTTCACCCTTGAGTCTCATCTTCAGAAGTTTAAATGCATGTTCAATTAGGTTAGGCTAATTGCTTGGCCCACCTAAAAGCTTTCACTTTTTACCTGAAGTCCACTTTTTACCAGCAGTGTGATTTGTAGCTCATCTGCATTATCTGCTGCTACCATCAGGAGTTACAAGATTAATAAAGTTTAATGGGCTTGCGTTCAATTATTGTCCTGCATCAAGAAAAGAAAACAACTAAGGAGATTGGGAGCTGTGGTTGCTTCTGTTGGACAGAAATGCAAGAAATTAATGTGACTCTGGTCAAATGCTGTGATTTTCCACAAGCTTTCAGATGATGCTACTGTAGGGCGAATTTGTGCCATAACTAAAGCAAAAGGCAGTCCAATGATATATTAGCGTGTACTTCGTTCAACAGGAATTTTAGCCCATTCTTTCAGGCAGCGGCTTCCTTTGTGGTGTCCTGCCATGAACACCCTGCTTGTGTAATGTTTTATATACTGTAGACTCATGAATACAGATGTTAGCCAATGATGCCTTTAAATGTTTGACAGTCAACTTTGACAGTTGTTTCTTTACCTCATTGATGAGTCTCTGTTGTGCTTTTTGGGTGATTTTGACTGGGTGCCCACTTTTTGGCAGAGTAGAAACAGTCCCAAAGTGTTTCCATTTGTAGATTGTGTTTCAGATTGTAGAACTGTAGATTGGTGACTTTCTAAATCTTGGAGATAACTTTAATTTTTTTCAACTTTATGTAAATCGACAATTCTTGATCGTAGATCCTCTGAAAGCACTTTTTGGCGAGACATGGCTATCTATCACTTACACATGCTAATTATGTTTGTAAAAAAATAATATGTTGACAACGAAAGCCATGTATTATTTTATATTTTATCCAATCAAATTTGAAAAAAAA
>JAAGKR010003224.1:46271-57154 GCA_011419295.1 Clarias macrocephalus
AAATAAATAAATAAACGTAAATAACACTTAAGAGTTGGTTGTAACAAGCTTCAAGCTGGCAATCGCTGACATGACCAAACTGTTGCATTCATTGTTAGTCCTGCTTTTCATGTTTTAATTGCAGCTTCTTCCATCCATCCATCCATCCATGATGTCTTCACCCTTGAGTCTCATCTTCAGAAGTTTAAATGCATGTTCAATTAGGTTAGGCTAATTGCTTGGCCCACCTAAAAGCTTTCACTTTTTACCTGAAGTCCACTTTTTACCAGCAGTGTGATTTGTAGCTCATCTGCATTATCTGCTGCTACCATCAGGAGTTACAAGATTAATAAAGTTTAATGGGCTTGCGTTCAATTATTGTCCTGCATCAAGAAAAGAAAACAACTAAGGAGATTGGGAGCTGTGGTTGCTTCTGTTGGACAGAAATGCAAGAAATTAATGTGACTCTGGTCAAATGCTGTGATTTTCCACAAGCTTTCAGATGATGCTACTGTAGGGCGAATTTGTGCCATAACTAAAGCAAAAGGCAGTCCAATGATATATTAGCGTGTACTTCGTTCAACAGGAATTTTAGCCCATTCTTTTTGGCAGAACTGCTTTAGCTCTGTCATATTCTTTGGACTTCTCATGTGTATGGCTCTCTTCAAGTCATTCCATAGTATCTCTATTGGATTTAGGTCAGGGCTCTGACTTGGCCACTCCAAAAGGCGGATTTTGTTTTTCTGTAGTTCTGTTGCGGACTTGGTCTGGTGTTTTGGCTCATTGTCCTGTTGCATTACCTGACTTCTACAGAGTTTCAGCTGAAGTACAGACATTCTCACATTTCCTGAAGAATTTTTTTGATACACTTGGGAATTCATCTTTCCCTCTATGACAAAGCAGGCCCAAATCATGATGTTTTCTCTACCATACTTTATGTTTGAGATGATGTTTTTTTTATGATAATATGCAGTGCCCTTTTTACTTCAGAGGGTTCCAAATAGTTAAATCTTCCACCAAAAAGTTTCCAATCCATTAAATTGTATTTGAAAGACTGTCAATGTGCTCTTTCGTAAACTTCAGGCAGCGGCTTCCTTTGTGGTGTCCTGCCATGAACACCCTGCTTGTGTAATGTTTTATATACTGTAGACTCATGAATACAGATGTTAGCCAATGATGCCTTTAAATGTTTGACAGTCAACTTTGACAGTTGTTTCTTTACCTCATTGATGAGTCTCTGTTGTGCTTTTTGGGTGATTTTGACTGGGTGCCCACTTTTTGGCAGAGTAGAAACAGTCCCAAATTGTTTCCATTTGTAGATTGTGTTTCAGATTGTAGAACTGTAGATTGGTGACTTTCTAAATCTTGGAGATAACTTTAATTTTTTTCAACTTTATGTAAATCGACAATTCTTGATCGTAGATCCTCTGAAAGCACTTTTTGGCGAGACATGGCTATCTATCACTTACACATGCTAATTATGTTTGTAAAAAAATAATATGTTGACAACGAAAGCCATGTATTATTTTATATTTTATCCAATCAAATTTGAAAAAAAATTTTTTTTGTTTGTTACAGTACATCTCAGAAAGATCAGAAATTGTTGATATGCTGTTAGAATGTTTTAGAACTCTGAATGCACTTAGACACCTTTAAGGGGAATTTCATTATGAAACACACATGATTTCATAGGACCTAATGGAGATCAAGTATTTAAAACGGTGAAAAGAACATGAAATATGCTGCCCTAAGCACAGTATACTGTCCTTATGGACTAAAATTATTTCTATGTAAAATATGATCAAATATGTGTCAATTTTGAGCTTTTTGTGAAAGTCATTAGATAATTAATAATATAGTATCAGCAATGGTCATAACAGCATCAGTGCTGTTGAAATTACAATTACTGAATAAATGGCTTGACACCTCGAAATCAGCACTGTTATTGAACATATATAAAATAATATTATTAGGCTTTATTATAGTTATAAATTCCCTAATGTATTTGTGAAAATAAAGATAATACACAAATGTACATATTTTCTACTAGTGTCATGCAGCTGTAAGAAGGTGTGGCTAAAATGACATTTACCAAATAAAATCATGCCATATATTATGGCATGATTTTATTTGGTAAATGTACATTTTTTATATTATATAAATGCCCGTTTGTACTAAAATTTTTATTTTTAACAAGAATACTCACGGGTGGTCAACAGGCCAGAAGTTGATGAGAGTAACAGGGCTGCAAAACAAATAAAATACACACACAGAGTTACAGAGGTTGGACAATGAAACTGAAACACTGGCCAATTAAGTTGGAGGTTTCATGGCTAAATCTGACCAGCCTGGTGGCCAATCTTCATTGATTGCTCTTACTGATGGAATGTGCAGAGTGTGAAGGTTTAATTAGCAGAGTAATAGCACAGTTTTGCTTAAAATATTGCAATGCACACAAGATTATGTGTGAAATATCAGACTTCAAAAGAGAACAAATTGTTCGTGGCGCATCTGTGATCAAGACAGCAAGTCTTTGTGATGTATTAAAAGCCACGGTATCCAGGGTAATGTCAGTATATCACCAAGAAGGACAAACCACATCCAACAGGAGTAACCGTGGACGCAAGAGGAAGCTGTCTGAAAGGGATGTCTGGGTGCTAACCCGGACTGTATCCAAAAACATAAAACCACAGCTGCCCAACTCACTGTAGAATTAAATGTGCACCTCAACTCTCCTGTTTTCACCAAAACTGTTAGTCAGGAGCTCCACAGGGTCAACGTACATGGCCGGGCTGCTATAACCAAACTTTTGATCACTCGTGCCAATGCCAAACATTGGTTTCAATGGTGCCATCAGCAAAAATCTTGGACTGTAGACAATGTGAAATATGTATTGTTCGCTGATGAGTCCGCCTTCACTGTCTTTCCCACATCCGGGAGAGTTACGGTGTGGAGAAGCCCCAAAGAAGCGTACGACCCAGACTGTTGCATGCCCAGAGTGAAGCATAGGGGTGGATCAGTGATGGTTTGGGCTGCAATATCATTGCATTCCCTAGGCCCAATACTTGTGCTAGATGGGTGCGTCACTGCCAAGGAGGACTACCGAACCATACTGGAGGACCAATGGTGCACCCAATGGTTCAAACATTGTATCCTGAAGGTGATGCCGTGTATCAGGATGATAATGGACCAATGCACACAGCAATACTGCTGACAGAGTGGTTTGATGAACATTAAAGTGAAGTTGAACATCTCCCAGGGCCTGCACAGTCACTAGATCTAAATATTATTGAGCCACTTTGGGGTGTTTTGGAGGAGCGAGTCAGGAAACATGTTCCTCCACTAGCATCACGTAGTGACCTGGTTACTATTCTGTAAGAAGAACGGCTCCAAATCCCTCTGGCCGCTGTGCAGGACTTGTATCTGTCATTCCCAAGATGGACTGATGCTGTATTGGCCACAAAAGGAGGCCCTACACCATACTAATGAATTATTGTGGTCTAAAAACAGGCGTTTCAGTTTCATTGTCCATCTCCTGTATATTATGCATTATTTCATAATTTCATATACAGTGAAACCTCGGATTGCGAGTAACGCGGTTTGTGAGTGTTCTGCAAGATGAGCAAAGATTTTGTAATGAATTTTGACTTGGAAAACAAATGAAAGTCTTGGTTTACGAGTACCGAGTATCATGTATCACGCATGCGCTTCTTGTTTTGACGCCGAGTGTCACGTGATCACAACTGAGCCAAAGGTTTTTCTCTCTCTTGCACTGCAGAATTATGGGTAATCGTCTCCCCTGCTCTGTCTTAGTGCTCGTCTTAGTGCTACTTCTTCTTTTGGCTGCTGCCATTAGGGGTCACCACAGTGGACCATTTGTCTCCATCTAACCCTTCCACATCTTCCCTTGTCACTCCAACCTCCTGGATGTCTTCCATCACCACATCCATACACCTCCCCTTGGTCCTTCCCCTTTTTCTTTTACCTGACAGCAGCATCTCGAACATTCTTCTCCTGATATACCCCTCATCCCTCCTTTGCACATGTCCAAACCATCTTAATCTGGCCTCTTTAACTTTATCCCCAAACCGTCCTACCTGCACCGTTCCTCTAATCCACCATTCCTAATACTGTCGATTCTTGTCACTCCCAGAGCAAATCGCACCATCTTCAGCTCTGCTTCCTGTCCTTCTGTTAGCGGCAATGTCTTGTAAACCTTCCCTTTCATTCTTGCCGATACCTTTCTGTCACAGATCACTCCTGCTACTCCTCTCTGCCCATTCCACCCTGTCTGTACTTCGACCCTAAATATTTAAACTCTTCTACCTTCCCTACCTCTACATCTTGCAACTGCACCTTCCCCCCACCATCTCTCTTATTTACACACTCCATCTTGCTTCTACTGATCTTCATGCCTCTCCAGTGCATGCCTCCACCTCTCTAGACTCATCTTAACCTGCTCCCTACTCTTGCTGCTTATCACAATATCATCCGCAAACATCATAGTCCATGTCTAACCTCATTCATCAACCTGTCTATCACCAGTGCAAACAGAATAGGGCCATGAGGTGATCCATGGTGCAGTCCCATCTCCACCTAAAACCAGTCGGTCACACCTATGGCACACCTCACCACTGTAGAGCTGTCCATGTACATATCTTGCACCACCTTCACATACTTCTCATGCAATACCATGCAAATAGTCAAATAATCTAGTAAGCAACTCAACTTCCATCTCTCCTAAACACTTGCATGCCTACACTGGAATATCATCTGGAACTGCTTTTCCACTATTCATCTTCTTCTTAGCTGTCCTAACTTCATCCTTACTAATGTCCTTGTACTACCTCTCTCATTTTCTCCCTTCATGAGCTCCAAAAAATACTTATTCCACCTTCTCGAAACACCATCTGCGTTTGTCAGTACATTTCTATCTGCATCTTTTATCACCCTAGCCTGTAGCAAATCCTTTCCCGCTTGGTCTCTCGGTCAGGCCCGTTGATATAAATACTTTTTATTTACTTTGAGTTTAGCTTCTCATACAACTCACTATACACCTGTTCCTTAGCATTTGCCACTCCCTTCTTCACCTTGAATTGCACGTCCTTATACTCCTGTTTACTCTCCTCATATCTCCTATCCCAATTCTTTGTGCAAGCCTCTTTCTCTTGATGCGTTCCTGTACTTCCTCATTTGTCCAGCAGTAGCTGACCAGTTGTCCAGCATCTCCTCAGCACCACCCAGGACCTGACTCACCTCCTCTCTGAATTTCACAAACTTGAACTTCCATCCTCAACTTCCTTATCTTATCTTGGATTCCTCAACAATCTTATTTTGGATTTAGTTGTTCTTCATATTATCGCTATAATATAGATATATAATCGCTATATTATCCCCTGCAACCTCTTTACAGTATCTAATCTCCTTCAGATTGTATCACCTACTGTACACAGCAAATAGTCCACCAGTGTACACCTTCCACCACTCTTATATGTCTGTCACTCTATGTTCATCTTTCTTCTTAAAATATGTATTCAACACTGCTATTTCCATAATATTTGCTAAATCTACAGTAATTGGTCCTTCCACAATTCTCTTCTGGACTCAATACCTATCCATCACCGCCTCATCACCTCTGTTCCCTTCTCCAACATGTTCATTAAGGTTAGCTCCAATCACCAATCTTTCTTCTTTCGAGACACTTACTACCACTTTTATCACACCTTTTCCCAATGTTCTTAGCATTGCTTCCCTTCCACTTGGTCTCCTGTTTACTGAGTACATGAACTTTTTTCCGCTCCATTATATCAGCTAAGTCTCTACATTTACAGGTCTCAGTGCCAACATTCAAAGTTCCTATTTTAACATTTACACTTCTACACTTCCTTATTTTCCCCTCTCTCTCTGGTCATGTCTGCCCCCTTTCTCTCTTTCTCTTCTTTGTTCAGGTCAAGAGTAACCCATTTTCCAGATATCCTGCTGACCAATGCTACCTGAGGCGGTCGTTGTTAACCCAGGCCTCAACTGATCCGGTAAGTAAATCTTTTTGATGATCCGCTTATAGATTTGGCACGTTTTACACCAGATGCCCCTCCTGACGCAACCCTCCTCATTTATTCAAGCTTGGAACTAACATAAGACTACAATGGCTAAAAATCTAAAATCTCAGTGGCTGAAAATCAAATTGTCATCCCTGAAAAAGTGGTAACCCTTCCTGTGAAAGTGCCTCATGCTATATGTCTGGTAGCTTTTTCCTAAAAGAATAAGAGACACAAAATCCCCATCCCACCCTCCGTAGTACTTATCTCCCGCATCTCTGTTATCATAGACATGCCAGACAAATGCACAGGCATTATTTTCATAATGGCACAAAATATAGATGATGTATTTTACACACAAGCAATCCAAACGAGTGGTCATAATGAAATGGAATTGAAAGCATCTCTCACGTCTCCATATTATCACCCTCCAGAATGGTCTGCACAGGAAGGTAGCCCATGCGGGGGTGTTTGGCAAAATAACGTTTTGTCCTGAACTTGTTCTTTAGCACCTTGGCAAAATCTCTTACATCTTCTCCAGAGGTTGTCTATGAGAAACACAAAAATAAAAATAATGCATATAATTAATAAATACAAATACATATATAGTAAATATAATACATACAGTCATATGTAAAAGTTATTATCCTCCTCCTTTAATTCTGTATGTTTCAGTGTAAAACATAAACCCGCTGACTGTAGCAGGTCTTCTAATTAAGCAAATACAGCCTCAAACAGAAAACAAAAAAATAATGTTTTCACTGTGCAAAAATGAAGCCAAAAAGGAAAAAAAATCATGTGGGCAATACTAAGTATTGATTCAATAGCTTGTAGATCAACCTTTAACAGCAATAAATTGAAGTAATTGCTTTTTGGCCTATTCTTTACATTGCTTCAGTTAATTGAGGCATTTTCTTGGGCACAGCTCTCAAATTCTTACCACATCATTTCAGGTTGGTTGACATCTGGACTAAAAAAATTAAACAATTAACATTGATAACTCTAATTTGGTCTCATCTGTCTATAGTAAATAATGCCAGAAGTCTTCGGTTTTGTTCAGATGCAGTTTTTGCAAACCTCAGTGATGTTCCTGTATTCCTTTTAGACAAAAGAGGTTTCTCCTGGCAACCCTTTTAGGCAAACCATATTTGTTCAGTCTTCTAATTGTGCTCTCATGGACTTTAGCATTTAACATGCTTAGAGAGGCCTGTAGGATCTGAGATATAGCTCTAGGTTTTTTTTTTTATTCTCTCTGAGCATTGCACAGTATGACTTTGGTGTGACCAGGTTTTTTTTTTTTTTACTTCATTAATGTTAAGTAAAAAGAGCATAGTGAAAAAAGTTTTGTTTTTCATCTGAGGTTGCATTTGTCTAATACCGAGACACGATATGATAAGATCACTTTTAGTATATTTTACACAAAAATACATACAAAAATAAATGCAAATGGAATTTTTGTGCATTAACTTTTACAAATGACTGTTTAATACATGATAATTAATAAAATTATACCTATAATTACAAATGATTTGCGATGCTAACTACAAATGCACCAAGTATAAAATATACATTAATATTGAATACAGACAATACTGTTACAATGAGGTGAGACAAAAACAAGTTATACAGTGTATACACTCACATTATAGATACACTAGAAAACGTTATAAATACACTTTATTAGACACACCTGTTCAATTGCTTGTTAACACAAATATCTAATCAGCTAATCTCATGGCAGCAACTCATTTAGGCATGTAGACATGGTCAAGTCAATGTACTGAAGTTCAAACTGCGGAAAACAATGGTGAAAACTGTAGCATGGTTGTTGCCAAACAGTTTGTTTTTCCAAAAACAAAATTGCTGATCTACTGTGATTTTCATGCATGTCGATCTCTGGGGTTTATAGAGAATGGTGTGAAAAATACCCAGTCAGGGCAGGTTTTTGGCTGCCTTGTTGATGTCTTCCTGATGCCAGAGGTCGGAGGAGAATGGCCAGAGTTGTTCAACAGCATTATGCCGAAGAGCATCTCTGAACTCACAACTCGCTGAACCTTAAGGCAGATGGTCTACAGCAGCAGATGATACACTGGGGGACACACCTGTCCAAGAAGGGCTCAAAGGGTCTCCACAGTGACCAGATCTCAATCTAGTAGAGCACCTTTGAGATGTGGTGGAACGAGAGGTACACATCATGGATGTGCAGCCGATAAATCTGCGGCAACTGCATGATGCTATACTGTCAATACGGACCCAAATGTTCAAGCACAGCCGAGCTAGTGCATAAGATCATGCAGATACTGGTGTCAAAAGGTTCAGGTAATGCTCGAATCCGACAGCAGAGCTGGGAAAAATATGATCTTGGTGGTTTTGACAGTGACATGATTGTTGCTGCCAGACATCCAGAGCAGCAGTTTTGTGTGCAGAAATGGCACATCGATGAAAGAAAAAGTTGAGGAGAATTCTTAGCGTTTTTTCAATATCCTCCCAGTCATCTTTGGTATGTGTTGGAAAATAAGATTCAAGAACATAAGATAAAAATCTGCAGCAGTAAAGTGGATGTATTGATTTTTACATATCCAGAATCTCAAATATATGTACATATTTAAAACAACTTAAAGCAAGTAACTGGGACTGTTCTGAAGCATGAAGATCTTACTGTGAGAATGACTTCTTAATAAAGTGATTAAAGAGTTTATAACTGATCTTTTTTTGCTACGGTCATGTATAGATTGCAGGCAGACAACTGTCCAGATACAGGTTCAGAAAAATCACACACACACACACACACACACACACACACACACACACACACACACACACACACTAATGAATGCAAAATGGTCAAACATACCGGAGTGCAATATTCAACCATGGGATACTGCATTTTATGACCCTTAGCCACTCTTCCAGAAAAGAAGCAGCTTTGGCAAATGTCATAGTTAAAGTGCTTTAAGCTTCTATACCTGCATAAAGGTAAGATAAATTACAATGTATAACAAAATGTTATAATGGTTACCAATTAACATGTTATTTACACTCTCACAACATTTATGAAAAATATGTTTGTAAAATGTTTTACAAAAAATCTGCACAATGTTAAATAAAAGTAGTTAAATAATAGCTGTGAAGACAAGTTTACTGTTATATCTAAAATAATCTAAACACAAGAACAGCAATTAAATTATTAAATTACTAAAATGTTATAATCATGAATGTATTGTGTTAACTTCTGTCCTTATTTCAATATCTGGAGCAGCATGTAAAAGAAAGGAAGGGCTCATGATCATCATCTGTCAAACCAGATGGAGGCAGTGTTATTGCATGGCACTGGTGCTCAGTGATCACTGAGCCTTCCGCTCAAATTCAGTAAAATACTGCAAAATGTATAGGAGGTCAAGTTGCATAATAACTCAACCATTGTGATCACTGTGATTAATTCAATCAATATTGCCATTTAAACTGTGACGTACAGATCTGGCCATTAAAAACGCACGTTTCTTGAAAAGAGATCTCGGCCTCTTCCGCGGCAGCTCGCGGGAAGCTGTGAAAATGCCGTTCATTACCTGTAGGGAGCAGTCATGTAACCCTAGGCGCCCATTGACAGCAAGCGACAGAGCTCATAAACGTGTCGAGCTCAAACTTTAAATACTGATATGTATTTATTCTTCATTTTCTTCTCAGTGATGATTCTTCTTTGACTGCAATTTCTCCGTTCAGTATTATCATCATTAGTAGTAGTAGTGAAAACTACCGCTGATTAACTGTCTCTGCAGTAGTTAAAACAGCAGATTAATTTCACTTAGGCTATTTCTAACAGGCGATCTACTAAATAATAATAAATAGATCAAATAACCAGCACTTTAACATTTAACCCAGCAGTTTTAAGAGTGTAAAAAAAATATTCCATTTGTAAATTAATTCAATTGTTTATTTAAATGAGGTTTGGGCTCCGAGATGTTGAGCCTATTTCCTACTGTACGTAGTCTAATCAGAGCTCTACCGCCCGTTCGAGTGTAATTCATAAATGATGTTTATAATAATGAAATGAGATGCACTAAATCGTGCTTTAAAATTAATCTACAATTCATTTCAAACCCGCGGCTCGCAGTTTCACTTTATAAAAGGCAGCGTTTTGATCAAAAGGTGATAAATGCATGTGATTTATCGATTAAAATGCAGACGTACTGCACTGATGGATGGATGTTGTTGATAAATATTTAAAATGATAATTTAAAAAATAGCTGTCCTTCTTTTTGTGTTTATCTTTTCGGTTTATTATACATTTATGCACCACTAATATATAGTTTTAAATGGTAGTAAACGTACCATTTGGTCATGTTCACCCATGGGGTAAACATATGTGGCATTAATAGCATTCGCTAGTTATCAAGTTGATATACAGGTCAATCGTGAATTACACTCAAAGTATCAACTATAAAGTCTGATTTCATTTGCTGGGGAAATAAAATTTAGGCAGAGACGTCCACACTGTCTTGTTAATTCATCTAAAACCCCCTACAGTATTTGCCAACAGTGCACCCAGTTTGATAAATTCACACATATCTTGAATGAAAGGTGAGAAGAGATTCAGCAGAATCTTCTGACACCGTACTTGCTCTGAAGGACTATATTCGACAAGAATATAGAGAATAAGAATTGTATTTCTAATAAGATCATTAATTAAATAATAAAATTCTATCAAATAAGGTCTTTATCTAAAAGCCAGACCAAATTTCTCATTCACTACTGAATTGGTTAAATAGGCTTATACTGTAGATACGTAGGTTATATTTTAAAAGTACAATTGCAAGTAAAACTGCATGTAATGTAAATATATACAGTAATATAGTATAAAGTGAAAAA
>JAAGKR010003224.1:57174-78044 GCA_011419295.1 Clarias macrocephalus
CGCTGGTAGAACGATATATTATACCATAATCGTATATTATACCAAAGATTACCTGTTAGAAATACCCCAAATGAAATAAATCTGCTGTTTTAACTACTAAAGAGACACCACAGCCAGCGGTAGTTTTCAGAAGTTGCAGAGGTGAGGCTATGTTGGGCGGCTACATGAGCGCGGAGCACCCGTATGGCCTGGAGCTATCTTTAATAACCGATTGAGGTTTTGAGCTGTACACACATACATTCTCGCTTAAACAACTCTTAAAACTACATTTTTTGACACAATAACAGTAATATTGTTGGTGTCACCAGCAGTCAAAATTGAGAGCACACTTAACCAGCACGGCTACCACAGCGTTTGCCGTGCCATGCCATCCCATCTGGCTTCCACTTAGTGGAAGCATCATTTTTGACCCCAAACACATCACTAAGTTATGTACAGTAATAATGAATTTTCCGAGAATGAGAGTGATGGAATGCTGGCCTCCACAATCACCCGGTCCAAACTCAGTTGATATGGTTTGGGATGAGATGGAACCGTGACTACCTCATGTGGCTGGCTGACAGAATGCCAACTGTGTGCAAAGCAAAGAAAGTGCCTACTTTGACGAATGGAAAATATAAAACATATTCAGGGTTATTCATCACATTTTTGTTGACTACATAATTCCACTATTGTTTTAACACTGTTGCACCATGTTTTTCGAGGGCAAATATTGACAAATATTTTAATGATTATATGTGTTGTTTTACAGTATTATATACTGTATGTGTGTGTGTTCGTGTTTGTGGTGTTATTTGTATACATAAAAATATTGAATACAAAATGTAATGTAAATGTAAAAAAAAATTACCTTCACTATCTTTGAAAAAAGTACAAATAAATCCTGGCAGATAAGTGTTTCCGTTAGTGTTTGTATTGGTGTGTACACCGTGTATGTGTGTGCGTGTGTGTTTGTGCGACACCTCCTCTCTTATTTGTGCGAGACTACTTTCTCTCTCACACACACACACACACACACACACATAACGAAATCAGTGCAGGCTGACACAGAGAGAGAGAGAGAGAGAGAGAGAGAAAATGGATGTTTAACCTCTCTAATGAGACTTTCTTTGGCTTTACACGTGTGTACAACAAACAGTACATGCATGCTGTACACACACGCATACAAACACAAAATAAAATATGTTTGACGCGCACTATATGTTATAGTCAGTGTTATCCACTGTATACTGTATATACACACACACACACACACACACACACACACACACACACACATACACAAACTTATGTATTTCCTTTGCATTGACAGAACCTGAAAGCACTTAAAAAGAAGAAGGCACTTGCTTTTGGCCCACAGTGGTACCAGTTCTGTGAGAAGTCAGAGGACATGATGCACTGGCTTGACAGCACTGAGAAGATGCTGGCTGAACCACTCGATTCTGCAAATCAACCAAGAGTGGAGGTAATAATGTGTGCTTAAAGAGTGTCTGGTCTTCTCAGTTATCAAGCTATTTAGTCATCAAACCATCTGCATAAAAAAGCCATATAAATTTAGGGAAAAAAATATTTTTAACAAAAAGCAATCCTATCTATAAGCATCAAGAGTTATTTATTGGAATAACATAATAAACATATAAACAACACTATTTAACTTAACAGGTTTCAATTTTCTGTTCTATATTTGATCAATTGAAGATTGCCAATGAGATTGAACAGCAGCGTCCAGTACTTGAAGATGTGCGAAGACTTGGTCACAAGCTCTCAGAAGAGGGCTTTATCAAACTCGTGGAACCCCGCCTCATTCCCATTAATAAGCGTTGGGAACAGCTGGATATGAAATTTGCTGAACTGCATCATGTCAGTGTAAGTATGGTTGAAAAAATGTTAAAATTATGTTTATTGCATGATAACAATAACTAAAATGACCATCGTTTGTAATCATGGTTTTTACCATGTTCTGTAAAAGGAACTGCAAGCATTACTGCATACTATTAATGAACATGATGCACTGCTGAACTCCTCTAAGTGCTGGTCAGACGTTGAAAATACACCTCAACAAGAAAAGTGCCTTAAGGTAAGATTACCAGTTTTATACCAGGTATAAAGGAATAAACATTTTATGAAAAGGGTTAGCTTATGAAGGTTTATGTACTTTAAAAAGGGTTGATCTGTCAAGACATGAGATTTTAACCATGGGCACATTCAGCACATTAAGCCCATGGTAGAAAATGTGCCAAATCTAGATTGTTTGTGAGAAATTTCTAGAAAATCTTAGTCTTTCTTATTAGTGATCATGTTCACTTGACTAGAAGTAATGGAGCAATTTCGAATGGCTTAGAAATGACTAAGGAGACAAAGTGTTCAAGATGATAACGTTGCCAGATAAGTTTTCTTGCTGAAAGTGCTTTCATGACTGGCTTAGAGGGTAGTGGCAGTCAGCTGCTCTCCCCTCTTTCTAGTACTGTGTACCACCACTGAATCTTTTAGTAGTACTGGACCACTCTGCTCATGAGCCATTCGTTGCTGTGATGTAATTGTGTCATGTGTAATCAGAAAGTGCAACTGTATAACCAGGAAGGTCATTATAATATTAACATGAAGTCAAAATATATTGTTAAACTGAATTTTGAGAACTGAAAACGGAAAAGCGACTCTATAAATGGAAAACTTCTCCATAACTTTGTGAGAGAAAGCTCTGCCCCTATGTGTCATTTACTATTCAAGGCACCAAGAAATAATCTGCTCCTTTTTGATCACAGAAGGAGTGGCTGTAAACTGTAAAACACCAGAAGCTTGCTCTGGTATTGTGTCTGGTATTGTAAGATTGAAATTAAGCTTGTTTGTGCACCAACTGGAACATTCATATAGTAAGGCATTGCAATAATCCAACAGACACACACTTTTTTGTGCTTTGTAGTGATATCATATTACATATCATAGCTAAATTTTTGATAGATGAAAGGCTATCCTATATGTTCTGCATGAGCTTAAAATGGGAGATTAGACACACCAAGGTCTTGTACTGCTGCACATGAAAGGCACCTAAAGTTACTATATAATCAAAAAGCTTAATTCTAGCTGCATGCAGTCCTAGTGTCAGCACGTGCGTCTTTAGTAAAATACAGTGGAACCTTGGATTACAAGCATAATACGCTCTGGAAATGTTCTCGTATATCAAAACACTCATAAAGTGTAAAAGGGAATTTCCCCATAAGAAATAATGAAAACTCAGATTATTCATTTCACAACCCAAAAAATAAATATAAAAAAAATATTAATACAAAATATAAAGTAAAAATAAAACATTTTAAAAAACAGCTTGATAAATTCACACATATCTTGAATGAAAGGTGAGAAGAGATTCAGCAGAATCTTCTGACACCGTACTTGCTCTGAAGGACTATATTCGACAAGAATATAGAGAATAAGAATTGTATTTCTAATAAGATCATTAATTAAATAATAAAATTCTATCAAATAAGGTCTTTATCTAAAAGCCAGACCAAATTTCTCATTCACTACTGAATTGGTTAAATATGTTTATACTGTAGATACGTAGGTTATATTTTAAAAGTACAATTGCAAGTAAAACTGCATGTAATGTAAATATATACAGTAATATAGTATAAAGTGAAAAAGCAAACGCAATTATTAATTTATTGTGTATATTTAACTTCATTCAGCCGTTTAAGATACATGAAAAAATAACCTGCCTACCAGCCCATTATTATTTTCTGTTCAAATTTAAAGATGTACACGCTGTGCAAAAAGACGAAGTACAACAAAGAATAAGAAAGTGTATAATCTTTAATAAAGTTAGCCTAAAAAATATTGTCTCCAATGCTGAAGCAAACATTATTTTGTTTTTGTTTTAGTCTATTTGCTCAATACGACGCAACAGCTGGCTCCGATGTGAACACGTGCAGACCCCCAGTTACTGTAATCCCTCTTCTCACCTTTCATTCATGATAGGTGTGAAGTTATCAAACCGGTTTCACTGATGGGGGAATTGGCAGAATTGAGGATTGGATTTGATACTTTGAGTGTAATTCATACATTTACTGAATATATTCACATTTTGTAAAATAACGAAACCCGTTTCCTTCCTGGACCGTTTGTCCGCATCGCAATGAACTGAAGCTCAGCGCGTCTACTTTCCTTGTTTTAATCTGTAATATTTAAGTGAAATACATTTTGCGTATATGTTTAAATATTCCTTTTTATTTATGGACAGGTGATGTATGTTTGATCTGCATTATTGCAAGAGGCTCTCTGGGGGCGTATGTCTGCACCTTTTGTAAAGTGAAAGTACACAGCAAAATCTTTACTCTTGAATTAACACCTAGAGTGTTAATTTAACTCTTTCAGAGTACATTCGTGACCATTAGGTCATATATAAACTTGGGGTGTTAAATCAACACTGGGAATTTTGCAGTGTACAGTGTTTGCGGGTTTGCAGTGTTTGCGGGTTCACGCACGCCGATGAACAGCTTTATTTCAGTCATAAATCCACAATCACATTCCAGCTATTATTTCCAGCCGCGGTCAAATAATGGATGAAATAATTATTCAATGCTGGACATAAATATCAAAAAAGCCAGATGATTATTTTTATAAAAGGCCCGAAGCACTTCATGTTTTCGTATTTCTTCATTCATGTCTTCTGATGGTGCTCGACACATTTTTACGTTTTAACGAAGACATGTTGACATATTTACAAATCAGGACATTGACATAATTACTGTATATGTGCGCGTCTCATAGGTGTGTGTGCGCGCATTTCATATGTAGTTGTGTGAGCTCTTAGTAGTATATATAGATGTGTTACTGTTTCATATATGTGTATTCAAGTGTTTCACGTGTGTGCATGAGTTAAGTGTGATTTAAGCCCTATACGGCGCCTCATAATTTAGGGCATCTCTTTTCATCATTATGAACATAATGAAGCACATATACGCACATTCATCATAAAAGATCTATTGTAAAACAAATAAAATTCATGTTTGCTTCAGCATTGGAAACAATATTGTTTTAGGCTAAATAATTATACACAATTCTTCGTTGTACTTGTCTGGCGTTTAGATAAAGTCCGTCCATGCACCATCTGGTGTATATTCAGTGAAGCACAACACATTTATTTAAATTCCCGAATGTTGCTTGAGGGATCTCGCAGCATGTCGCGCGCCAAATTGCGGGATCTCTCGGGAAAAAGCGTGCATTCTTAATGGCCAGATCTGTATGTGTGTGTGTTTGTGCGTGTGAGAGATGAGTGTGTGAGTGTTAACATTTGTGATGTGTACGTGTGTAGAATAGGCCACAGACGCTAGATAAAAAACATCACACTATGATGTCACTCAATGTGATGTCACTCAATATAATGCCACACAGAAAGTTATTAACCATTTTTCAGCGTAAGTTCAAGGCACCATCACGGCTGACTTGTTTGTGATATCAAAAATTCCCTAGGTGGAGTTTATCATAATCTGGGTGTGTTTTTGCGAACGACCCAAAATAACCGGCCTCCCGTTAAGTTGAGCCCAGGACATGCAGTGCGAAAGTTGTTCGGCTCAATTTGTACCAAGTTTTGTGTATATACAGTACAGACCAAAAGTTTGGACACACCTTCTCATTCAAAGAGGTTGAATTTGTATTATGGCAAGAAAAAAGCAGCTAAGTGAAGAAAAAAACGAGTGGCGTCATTACTTTAAGAAATGAAGGTCTGTCAGTTCGAAAAATTGGGAAAACTTTGAAAGTGTCCCCAAGTGCAGTAACAAAAACCATCAAGCGCTACAAAGAAACTGGCTCACATGCGGAACCGCCCCAGGAAAGGAAGACCGAGAATCGCCTCTGCTGCGGAGGATAAGTTCATCCGAGTCACCAGCCTCAGAAATCGCAGGTTAACAGCAGCTCAGATCAGAGAGCAGGTCAATGCCACACAGAGTTCTAGCAGCAGACACGTCTCTAGAACAACTGTTAAGAGGAGACTGTGTGAATCAGGCCTTCATGGTAGAAGATCTGCTAGGAAACCACTGCTAAGGACAGGCAACAAGCAGAAGAGACGCGTTTGGGCTAAAGAACACAAGAAAGAACACAAGAAAGAAAACTCTTTGAATGAGAAGGGGTGTCCGAACTTGTCTGTACTGTACGTGCAAGTGTGTATGAGCCACGCGACTCTCAGGCATCCTAATGGCAGCAGATTCCAACCTGTCTGGCAATTTTCATGAGTTTTGAGCATCTTAAGACTCCCAAAAAGCCCAAAAGCGTGGAGAAAAAAAAATGATTTGAAAAGAATTTTGACAGAGCCTTGTTTCCATTAGAGTGTGTGTGTGTGTGTGTGTGTGTGTGTGTGTGTGTGTGTGTGTGTGTGTGTGTGTGTGTGTGTGATGCGCTTACACACACAAACAGTGCAGGTTGAGAGAGAGAGAGAGAGAATGGATCTTTAACCTCTCTAATGACACTTGCTTTTGCTTTACATGTGCGTATACATGTTGTAATAAACACTACACGTGCGTGTGAAAGGACAACTTTTACACACACAAACACAAAATAAAAGATACTTTACGTGCACACACGTGGTCACAGTGTTATAGTAAACAATACACACGCACATGGATGTTGATTATATCAGTGCGAGACGTGCACTAAGACCGAGCAGGGGAGACGATTACCCACAATTCCGCAGTGCAAGAGAGAGAAAAACCATTGGCTCAGTTGTGATCACTTTTTTTTTTTGTCATTGGTCATTTTTGTCCAAAATTCTTGATTGCATGATTTATTAAACATGAGTATTTTTGTGTTTTTTTTTATAAAGCAATAAATTATTTCTGCTATTTAATATCATTTAAATTGCTGCAAGTATTTTGCATATGAAGCGAGATCTTTTTTATTTAAAAGGTAAATATTTTATTTATATACTTTTTACTGTATTTAACTTAAAATGAATTTAAACTATAATAGCCAAAATTGTTTTATTTATACTTCACATGTTCTTTTGTATTTTCTTACTTAGGAAGTCAAGCATACTTTGGACACTCTTGAATCTCCAGTGACACAGGCTTTAGAGAAGAAAAACACCCCCCCTCATGTAAATCCACTTGTTCTTCTCCTCAGTAGCAAGTGGGAGAAGCTGAAGAAGCTCTATCAGGATAGGCTCGGGTAAGAAACTGTGCATTTTGCCTACAAACCTCTGGAAAGAGGGAACAGACAACTTTTGCTAATTATTTGATACTGCACAGATGTTTACATAAAAATGTCATTAAAGTGTTTTACATTTTTCATCGAGCTTGTTTCCTGCCAAATAATGAAAGCTGAGGTCTGAATGAGCGTTTAACTGAGCTTTGTAATTGCATTTATGAACATAACAAAGCTGTTGGTTGTTTCTTTTTAAAAGAAGATTTGTATTGGTTATTTATCTGTAATTGCCTAATTGGAGGGGAAATAATCTGATTTGTTAAAAAGTTGTTTAAGAAAAGCCGTATTAAATATCTCGGGTACATAATCCAAAATGTATTTATTATTAAGTCATCTATTCAGTTTAATAGCAGCCGATAAAGTATTTTATATTGACCCAGCAGGAACCCTAACGTTATATGACATACTGTATTGTTGTCATGTTGTAATTGCAACATCAGCCACCCAAAACACTTCAGGACATGTTTGTTTGTTTTTTTATGTTAAAATGACTTGATTCCAAAATAACATTGCAAATACAGCCTCAAAACAACTGAATATAAAAATATTTCTGCCAGGCATGTTTGTCCATTCACACAATATCGCTCTGTTAAATTTCTTTTATTACGACATTGCCTGGGCTAAAAAAGACGCCATTTCAGAAGCACCAAATTATTGTCCCGCATTGAGCAAAGAAAACAATAAGTGAGAGGGCTGAAATAAGTAGAATTGGGTTAAGAACTGTTCAACACATGAAATGTAGTCAGAAATTCTGGATAGAAAAACATCTAGTAGTCATCAGTGCTGTGTTTAATAGTGTAAGTAAAAACATTTCCACACACAGAATGTGATGAGATTCCACTGGATTGGGACTAAAAAGCTGTGTGTTCGTAAGTGTGTCTTGTTAGTGGTTTCCAGTTCAAACAGCGAAACATCCGGTTTCACAGGACAGATCTCTGACATGAAGCATGTTTCTCTCTTTTGGCTGCTTTGCGATTTATTCTGTAAATTTGACTTGTTTCATATTCGCAGTTATCCCGACTTGGTGGAGTTACTGTGCTGTGCTCATTGTTCTACAAAGCTAAATAAATGTGCTTTTACTAGTCTCAGCAGCAGGTTTCCTGGTGGACAAGTTGCGCTTTTACACCTAAGACCAGTGTAAAAGTCCCATACAGAAGGATACAATCATGGTTACATTTCAATGTGGAAAATAAATGTTTTGAAATGTAGAAAATAAAAATAAAAAATGTCAAAATTGCTCCAGCAGCTTTTTATTAAAGTAATTAAAATTTTCGAAAACAACCTAATACCAATGGTGCACTGTACCGATGTCCATAAGGTACAGTTGTGATTCCTGCTGGGTATTGTGACTGCAGTTTTATGGCAATGCCATCAGGGCAATTTACTTGTTCTTTCTTTCCTATATTGTCTTCACTCTCTTCTTTGTCATAATTCATATCTTTTGGTCTTTTTTTTTATTTCTCTCTTCTCAGATACTTTGAAAAATGCAGGAAATATAGAGAGGTGTTAAAAAACACCCAGGGTTGGCTGACTGTTGCAGAAAAAACATTGTTGAAGTATGAAGAAGATCGAAACATCCATGCAAGCCAGATCAAGGTAATTATTATTGCAACAGGCAAAGAAAACAATTCTTTTTTTTTTTTCATTTTATTTGTTTACTTATTTATTTATTTGTTTATTTTTAAGTTATGTTTGGAAATATTAAATGGTTTTGTATATAATGCAGACATAAACATATATACCAAAATTTGTAATATGGTGGCATATAAAATTCGTTAAAAATAACAAATTACTCTTATTATCTTGATTTCATATTCATCTAAATATTTTTGGGCTATACATAAGAAAATTCTAAATGCCTTGATGAAGACAGATGACAAGAGCAAAGGCCACACACAATAGACATTTTCTTTTTAATATATGTATTATATTTTACTGTGTTCGATATGTCACACACAGGAACTGCAGGAAGACTTGGAAAATCAAGAGCTTGCAATAGAAGAGCTTAACAAACTAGGTGAGGAACTGGTCTTGCAGGGTAGAAAGGATAATGAAGAACAGGTTAAAAATCAACTAGATGCCGTCAGTATTCGCTGGACTGCAGTGTTCAATCAGCTGTCTGAAATAAGCAGAAGGCAAGTATTAGTGTTTATGGTTGTTTGATTTCAAATTTTAAAAGTCTGTGTTCTCAAAGTTGTGGCTATATTATTATTATTATTATTATTATTATTATTATTATTATTATTAAGCTCATTTATTACAATTAATCATGAGACTGAAAACCAAGCTACAGTATGAAAGACAATTAAATTATGTTCTTGGTCTAACTTTCTTCCAGCTTTTAAATGTAACAGGTCTTTGAACACCACAAATACATCTTTTAAAAAACCAACCAAGTGGTGACTTTTTAAATTCGACTGTAATTCTGTCGATGGTAACAAGGGCTATTTTAAGATTCCCAGCTATTTGTCTTTGGGATGCTCCACCCTTAGCTTCTATGAAAATCAAACATTAATTCTGAATCTCCTAGGCATTGTTAAACTTGTGTAAATTCCGATCTCAAAAAAGTAGTTTTAATAATAGCAACATTTTTGTTCACACACCTACTAATGAAACTGTGTCTGTATGCATGTTCAAGGACAAAAGTTTCGTTAAGGACATCCCCATGGTTGCAAAAGGTGTCATTTGGTGACTTTAATGATTTGCCTCTTTTACACTATTTATAGGTCAGCAGGAGAAAAGATTGTTCTTGCTGAGCTTCACGAAGATATGGGGGAATTTCAGTCTTGGCTTGATAAAGCAGAGTCTGTTTCTAACCTGCCAGTAGAACCAGACCATAGGGAACAGCTCAGCAATGCATTAGGAAAAGTGCAGGTATGTATTTTAAAGCATTATTTACCAGGCAAATAAAATAAACAGAGAACATAATTAATTCATCTGTAAATGTATGTAAATAAAAAGTATTTTTTGCTTCTTGTGTTTCTGAAATATTTAGGCTCAAGTAACTGAATTACCAAGCAGAATGCAAATGTTAAACAAAATCAAAACAAAAGCTTCATCCCTGTCTCCTGATACAAACAAGGTTATGGCGAACAATTTTAAGATTATCAACATGCGATGGGCCACGGTAATTTTACCAACATTCTTTCCCTTCTTAAACTTTCCCATTCTTATTAATAAACATATACCTGGGAATAACTTGTTTTAGACTGGAAATATTGTTTTACTTTCTTGTTTCAATAACATTATTAAATCAGTTCTCCACATGAGGTCGTGATAGGATTAGGGACTAGTTACAGTAATAGTTTGTAGAGTCTCTAAAAGAGACTAATTAGTAAATGTATGTGGTAGGCAGTATATCGCAAATGTTGAGTTGCCACTGCTGCAGTTGTTACAGTGTATTGTCTCTTAAATGCTGTGTTTTTATTTATCCAGGCGTTCAGGCATGTTTTAGTCACAGACTGATATTTATGGCATGATCACTTACACTTGGTGAGAATAATAATATTTCTCTGTCTTCCTGCTAACCCTGCAGGTGTCATCTAGCCTTCCTGAAAAGCAGCAACAGATTGAGAATCACTTGAGAGATTTGAATCTGTACCACAAGCTCTCCAGCTGGGCCTCGGCAACTAAGAGCCTACTTGAGCAGTCACCTGAAGCGCTAGAACATAAGGTATTTTCTCATTTTTAGAAATAAATGAAACAGAACATCTAAAAATTCACACAATTTAAACAACTGTTATTGTAATAATTGTCTAACTAGTTACACCTACTGGAGAAATTGTGAAGTAGGGGAGCAGTGGTACAATACTTTCCTGTGCAAAGCAGTGAAAAAGCCCCGCCCTAGCCCACGCAGATTAGCAGTGAGTCCAGGCAGTGTGTAAGTGGAGGGGCGTGGCATGACCCAGCACTCGCATTCTGCATGGACAGAGAGAATGTAACCTATCTAGCATTAACTTGAAGGGCAATTAGAGTCCCTTAAATTTCAATATCTGTAGGTGCAGCTCTCCACTTACTGTAGATAAAAGCCTTATTGTGATGGGTGCAACATTGAGTTAAGTCTTTTTGCGTGAGATCTATGGAAATAGTTTTTTCTGCTTCACCATCTCAACTCTTGGTGGGAGGATTAGAAGTGGTTAAGAAGGGGTTAGTCATTTTTCCAAATGAGAAGATATTTTTGAGCATCACTTTTTTAAAATTGGATCAAAAACAACAGAGCTAGAAGTCGAGGGATCAAAGGGGGCCAGTGTGTGTCTCAAACTAATTCTGGTGCAATTTATGCTGCAGTTGGCTTCATTGCGCTCAGTAGAACCAGCTGAATGTTCTGATATTCGTTTGGTGGAGGTGCATGCAAAATCAAGGTAGATATGGCCACCAAGTTGGCCACTCAAAACCAGATAAATGTGAATTTTGGGAAAACGGAAAAGGATTCACTGGTACGAAGTTTTCAAAGTTTTGCACTTAGGGCACCTTTATCAATAATTCTATAGGTTTGTGTTTATTCATAGTTGTTTCCTGTCTTTCTGTAGATGGATGACATCCAGTCCAAGAAGCCAGAAATCGAAACAGTTTTGGCCAAGGATAGGCCTCAATATCAGCCTGAAAGGGTGAATTATTTTCAATGGACATTTTAAAATACAATTTCAAACATAAATACAGAAATGTATTTAAATACAATAAAAATGTATGTATATAAAAATCTAAATTATAATAAAGGTTGATACATTTGTGGTGCACCATTTTTCAGGGCCAGTTTGATAGTCTCAGTGCAGACTGGATGATCATTCAGGTGCTGCTTAAGGAGTGGAAAACCAAATGTCAAGTCACAAGTAGGGTTTCAACTTTGGTAGTTTAAAACATTTAAAAATAAATGGGATTACACCATTCTATTCATGCACACAATATTAAGTGTTATTAATGATAGTACAGTAAACAGTTTCATCAGCATTGGCTATTATATTAGCTGTTATAATTATTTTATTAATTTGTTTATTCTGCAGCTGAATACTTGACAAGCAGCGCCCCAGATGTTTCAACAATGGATACATTCAATCGTTCAAACACTGAACTCAATGACTGGCTCTCTCATCTCGACCACATGATCATAAAACAGCGGGTGACAGTAGGAGATCTCAGTGAAATCAATGACCTTATTATAAAACTCAAGGTGAGCTGGAGAGACATTTTATTTTTAAAGATTTTAAAGATTTATATCTTTTATTTTAAATATTTTTCTGCAGTGAAAATTTTTGATACATTTTGGTAAAAATATTCAGTTTAGCTTTATTTATATCTATTGGTGCAGTTGTTTGTTTACATTGAGCAAGTACAGTAAAACCTTGGAATGAGTTACTTGGTCTGCGAGCAAAATGTAGAAATTTTGAAAAAAAAAAAAAATTCTATTTTTAGCGCTAGTGTCATTAGGGTGGTTCCTTGTTAAAGAAATTTCCTGACACTTTGTTGAGTAGTGTGTGTGTGTGTGTGTGTGTGTGTGTGTGTGTGTGTGTGTGTGTGTGTGTGTGTGTGTGTGTGTGTGTGTGTGGTTATGTGAAGCTGAAGCGCTAAGAACATGGCAAACGCTTTTTCTCCGCATCAGCAGCTATAAAAGTCAAGGGACTGATAATTTCCAACACATTCATGCAGATGACAGAAGAGAAACATTACATCATATTATTATATCATATTACAAACATATATTATTCTTAAGTAGTGAAACGTTACATCACATTACACAAACATTACATCAACACTTGTGAGTATTAATCCCAGTTGCTTTGGATTTGGAAGCCAAATTTCTTAATTGTACATGTGAAGCACAACATCAAAATCCTATCAAAATCATTTCAGTCACTCAGTAGCCTTTGGAGCCTTACCAAGCATTTATTAAATAATTGATCAAATTATAGATTTTTTCTTCTCAGTGAAGCTTTCCTTCTGCACCCTTCTGTGAGATTTTTTTCTAACACCTCGTTTTTTGACCTGTATAAAAAAATTTTCTTACCTCTACCAAATGTCTTTAATATGCTCAGGCAGTATATTTTTCCTTATCAAACATATAGTCACTAAAAACCTTCCTAGTTCTGGAAGGTGCTTTCTTGTTGCCCTCTGTCAACATAGAGTGACCTTCATGCAGTTGAACTAAATTCAGGGTAAAATGTGAAAACTATTTATTACTTAGTTTTCATAACAACTGAAGAAAAGACAAATATGCCCTGATTGTATCTGGACTGGAAATGACCGTCTATGCCATGTAACAGTAACTACTTTCATGCTGAGAAAAAGGCCCTATTTATAATATCTGTTTTTAATTGTCAATAAGGCTTTAATAAAAATTTCTTTTAACACAAATGTGCATTAAACGCATTATTTTTGACCAACGAATAATATCTGACACAAACAACTTAATTTTATCTTGCAGTCAGCATCAAGTGAAATGGACCAGAAGTGCCCACAGCTGAATAAACAGATCACTGCTGCTGAAAACTTCAAAAACAAAACCAACAACCCTCAGATGCGTGTTACAATTACAGATCAAAGTAAGTAGAATTTTTCATTTATCACCTTCACTCTGGGTAAAAGACCTAATCTCTGTATGTGACTGTGTGTTTTACCAGTTCAAATTAAACTATTAATAGTATAAATAACGTCTGCTATTATAAATATTTGCTCATTTTGCTTTAATGATCTATAAACACATTAACCAGCATTAGAGGCTGAAAAAGATAATAATGTACCGTAGTTATAATAAGGGGTGAGTACAGGAGAGTATTTGGCAATTTAAACCAATATGTTTTTGTCTTTTTATTTTTTCAGAGGGTTAAAAGGAAGCATTTCTCTTGTATCTCTTCATCAAATTATGTTATCCTACCTACTGTACAGTGCCATGAAAAAGTATTTGCCCCCTCCTGAGTTTTTATTTGTTGGCATATTTTTTTAACTTAAATGCATCAGATCAAACAAATTGTAATATTACACAAAGATAACTCAAGTAAATACAAAATGCAGTTTGTAAATTATGATTTTATTTATTAAGGGAAAAAAGCTAAAAAAAATTAAGACAAACTTACAGTACATACAGTACAGTACTATACTGTTTCAAAGATGCCTTGACCTTGTTTAAGGGTTCCTGAAGAACTATTTGGAAAATGTGAGGTTTTTTACATTTTAAATATCATATATAGAAAGAGTAGCATTAGTTAAGATCCCCATCATACAATAATTAATGCTAGTACCTAAACAAGCTTAACAATATTTTGGCATTATTTTGACAGTATTTGTTCATTTGATGCTTTGATTATCTATGTTGTTATAACAAATATAAATGAGATTTCATGTAAAACTGTTGATCTTAAGTATAAAAACACTTGGGTTCGTGTGGTTAAGTAAGTAAGCTGATGAGTGGTTAAATCAGCACCTCTTAAATGACATGCAGTGCAGCTCAGTGATGTTTATAATAAGCTGTCTGACAGAAAATTTTTATTAATTGTAAAGGGTATGTGTACTACATATATTGTCACTTTAAAATATACCAACATGCAAGAGGTTAAATACACTCTACATACAATTATATTGTAATTGTATGGGGGTCTGGGAAAGTTGGGGGCTGCATCAACAGCTTTGAATAATTTGCCTAATAAGCCTCATACACAGCAATCTGTGATGGACTGAGAGTTCTGATACCTTTTTATCATAGCCAGCACTGGCTTGGCCTTTTGACTTTTTCTGTGGTTTGTGTTGCATTGACTTTTCTGTGGGATGGAACTGGACGGACTCCTCTTTGGTCCACACATGCATAGATGAGCCTTGAGTGCCCATGATCCTGTTACCAGTTTACGGGTATATAAGTAACACTTGATATTATTCAGTTCACCTTGTGTTGGTGTAATTGTTATGGCTGATCGGTGTAGCCATCATGTCTAGTTCGTAAGTGGGTGAAAATGGGTTCAAAAATCCCACCACATTGGCATACTTTAAATGTCACATTCCCTGTTGTGTTCTTTCACCCACATCAGGACAGCACATTGGTTTTGGATTAGGACACTAGCAACAGGAAGCCAAAATGTGCCTGGCGCCAATAAAAAACACAAAACTTTACACAGGATTTCCCACATTTCTTCACACATTTCATGTTACTATACGTTTCTTCAGTTAAGTTCAATAGGCCATCTATATCATTTATTTACATCAGAGGTAATGTTAAACAGTTGCTTAGACATATTCTTTTTGGGATTTCTCTTGTGGCAGTTTAAGGGCCTTAGAGCCTTAGACCTACAGAACCCTGGTTCCTTCTAAAGAGCAATTTTCAAACAACTGAAGGCACTACAAGCACCTGTAAAAACCCATGTGTAAAAACCTCCTATATAAAAGGTCCACAGAGACATTGTATCAGCCAGGAAAAAAAGCATACGTTATGCTTTGACTAAATGCAAAAAGATTTGACTAAAGCTTAAGACCACAACAAAGAAACTGGGGAATCAAATAGCATTGATGTGCATTCTCCATTTAAACAGTCCCACATCACCATGGACGGATACATTCTTTGAAAGAGAATCCTATGGTCTGAAGTGAAAAAAGCAAGGAGACCAGATCTGACAGTACAACAACAGTAGGCAAAGAACAAATTTCCTGCATTTCAAAATACCACCTTAATATACCTAATTTTATGAAAACATTTGAATCAGAAATAGTAAAAGCAGTAAAAACAGAAATGCCCTAATGAGCATGCTGGAGTAAATGGTGTGAAGGAAAACTCAGTGATATAATGTGAGGAAAAAACCTTGAGAGAAACAAGACTCAAAAAGGAACCCAGTCTCATTTGATTGATATCAAGTAGTATATCACTCTAAATAAAATTTTAAATAATAAATCAATTCACAATTGTGTGCTGTATGGTCAAACGTGCGGTTTGACTCACGGTGAGATGCGGTGTTAAGCACCGTGATCCGCCGCGATTGCCCGCCGACGTTCCGCTGGCATTCCGCGAAGTTCTGCCAAAAAAAAATTGAACATATTCAAATAGCAAATAGCAACATGTTTAATATTTCACGCGGAAAGATGGAAGCGTAATCACATCGCCGAAACTTGCAGTGAATCATGATCAACCGTATTCATGGCCACCGCGCGAAACCGCGTAGGTGAGATCGGGGTATTAAAGTCCACTTTGTTGAGGTTACTAACTGTTCACCTATGGAGAACTTGGTACAGTTCATGGCTGTTTGTGTCTTTTCATTTATTTGACATTGAATGTATAACATTTATGGCATTTGGCAGACCATAACCTTTATAGGACTATTTTAACAATTATCAAATTGTTATATTAAAAGACAATTTCTGCCAAAGAATCTGACACTTTTTTCTTGATTTAATTATTTTCCCATTCCTTTTCTCTGTGAGTTGAGAAATTACAAGCACACTGGGAAGACTCACATAGCAAGTTAATGGACAGAATAATTCAACTTCAGAACATGTATCAAGACTCCAAGGATTGGCTGGATGCCAAAAACGTGGTGGAGTCTCACATAAAACAAGCCAATGAAAAACTAGAAGGTTGCAAGCAAGTCTCACCGAGTGCCTATCACGCAAATGTTAAGGTAATATGAGTTTTGTTTCAGTAATTGTTATTTCTATGATGTGATACACACTCACATTTTGACTAGTGAAGATACTGGGGCAGGGTTTGACATTTTAATTTGTGATTTATTTCAGAGAATTGTTAAGGATATACAGATGTGGCAAGCAGAAGTTGACATGGCTAATGAACTGGCAAACAATCTACTGGACCATTATTCAGATGATGACACAAGCAAAATTAAACAGATAACTGAGAATATGAATCTTGCTTGGGGCAGGATCAAAAAAGGGTGAGATTGTAATTGGGAATTAATTTACTGTTTCTGTTTCCTCAGATGTATATGTTGATGAACCGTAAAATATAATTTATTGTCTAAACATGAAATGTAATGGTTGTTTCATGAGATACAACATATTAAACAGCGCATACCGTGCGTAAACACTGTATGTACACATGTGCACGCCCATGCCCAAGAAAGAGCAGACAGGCGAAGTCTTGTCAGTTGCATTTACTCCATTCACTGCACAGCATGTCTTTTTTTTAATTTCTGTTTTTTACCTCATCATTCCCTCCCCTTTTGATTTTTAATGGTAATTCTTACTAGTGTGCTGAGATTTTAACTTCCAGAGGTTCTGTACAATCATATTAAAGGTTGGTCGGTCTGGTATTGTAGTAAACTGTAGTCTGAGTTAACATCACAGATATCATGGCAGTGTAATATGGTGACTGGAAAGACATGAAACCATCAGGTTCCCTTTGCTTTTTGCTCGAAGGCATTATCATTACAGTAGAGAGCACGCTCATCAAGATACATGAAGATATAAACAAACACATTATTCATCTCACGTACACTTAATGCAGTTTTACAAGGATATTAGTTGATACATTTTTCTGAGAATCTTAAAGAATCTGCCGCAGCTTTTGAGGAAACTTGATCATACCTGCTTCTGTTTTTGCAGATAACATTTGGATAAATTTTTGTAATATTTTTGTCTGAAAAGTGGTACAGAATGTTATATATACAGTAGTTTCCTTCACTGATGTACAAATATTCTCCAGTAATTTTAGTTGTTGGAAAAGTAATGTTTGGAATCTATTTTTTATTAACTCAATAATGCAGATATTTAGGACCAAGTGTGTTTTTTACACAGGGTGTCTAAGACTCTTACGCAGTACTATAGTTAAGCAGTAACTGAATATATATTAAAATCTAAATACACATCTTCTGACAGGTAAGATACATGACCAAATAATTTTTCAATGTATGTCATGAAACATGATATCATGGAGATGTCATCCAACCAGAGTATGTAAGATCTTGTTTAGAGTTTATTTTTCCACTAAATTTATACAAAATGATATTTTGAGTTTTGACAAAGACTTAAGTGCTTTGCAAAGAATGCTGGATGTGTTTCGTTTCCTTCATTAAGAATCATGAGTTAAAAGTTACAGTCTGACCTTAGTGGGCAGGTATAAAATTTTTCTATTAAGATTTCTTTAAATCAGGTATGAAAGGTACGTAATCATAAAAACCTTGTGAGAAAGTTCTTACTTCTAGTACAGATAAAAGTGATTTGACACTAACACTGCAGAGTTTTATTTTAATCCAGGTCTATATTTCTATTTCAAACACCAACATTAACTTATCACCACTTTTAGTGCAGGGGATACAGAGGCAGACATAGAGGCCAGACTACAGCAAATGGAACATTTTTATGCAGACCTGGAAATGTTTTGTAACTGGCTGACTGAAGCAGAGACTACAGCAAATGTCTTACAAGGTGCTACAAACAAAGAATGTCTTCTGGAGGATGCAGCCAAAGCGCGACAGTTGCTAGAGCAGTGGCAAGTAAGTAATATGTTTGTTTAGCCATATTCTGTTTCTTTTGTGCACAGCTCACCATCAGCAATCTGGCATACCGGGCATTTCATACATATCATAAAACATGATATTGTGGAAATGTCATCCAACCAGTGTGTGTAAGCCCAGATCGGTTTATTATTTTGCTAAATCCATACTTAATTATACACATACCGTATACATTATACATATGTACATTTGATTTGTCGTCTACACCCACAGAGTAAGACAGAGAGATGAATTATCTTCTTCCACGTATACAAAGTCTTTTGTGAAAAAAATAAATAAAAAAAGATAAACAGAAATAAACCAAGATAAACAGGTACTGCATAGAAAATTATTTAAATATAATTGCAGAAATATTTGTGTTTTGTTGGCCCCAAGCTAGTGTTCTTTCATTTTAGCCTTAGCAAATGAACATGAAGCTAATACTTGTCTATACACATTTAACAATAAGGAAATTCTACAGTTAAGTCTCCATCATACGAACGAGTGTGTTCCCGGAGCTCGAATAAGTCCAGTTTGTTTGCAGGTCCAATAAACATAAATAAACACAAATGCTTAAATTCAGTATAAAACAAAGATGTTCCATGATCTTGTCCTTGTTTTTTAGAATCCTGCCGATGGTTTAAATATTCATGATAAAAGATCGAGCAATGTCACTTTTGTTTCCATTGTTATTGCTTGGTGCTTCTTACTTACTTCCTGACATCCTCGGCTGCACACTGCATGCATGTGGCAATGTACCCCGGACATTTGATCTAACTTTCGCGATTAAACATGCACGAACGCTTCAAAAGTTCAAAGAATTGTAACTCGAATGTTCTTATTTAGGAGACTTACTATACACTGTTCATTTCTGATGCTGTACTCGGCAATGTTGATTTGACTTCACGTTACTGGAGAAAGAACTGGGGAAGGATTTCTAAATCAGCACAAAATGAAACAACCCATGGCATTGTTTTTTATAGTCTCAACCTTGTTGCAAAACTAGAACGGTATGGTGTAGAACTGTTTGGTTCATTTTTCAGCCTGTTCCATATCTAATTATTAGCCCCTTCAATTATTTCTTTCCATTACAACAGCTTTGATCAAATTTCTCTCTCTTTTCAAAATGGCTTGTTTTTCTCCCACAGACCGTTCTCTGGTCTTCATGTTGGTTAATCATTTTAAACAGTAATTGGGTCTTCAAAGGCAAAAGCCAAGGGTAAAAATTTGGAGCTATTACATTTTTAAACAATCAACAGGGAACAACTGGGAACATGTGTCTATTCAGGCACATGTCCGAGTATATGTTTGGTTATTTGGAATTAAAAAATGCCACACTTTAAGTTGTGTACATTTATGGCATTTATGCCCCTATCCACATTGACTTAGATTTTAACTTATTATACTCTGAGCAGCTGAGGTTAAAAGGCTCCAACTATGGTAACATTGTAGTGTTTGGGTTTGAACTTGGGACCTTCCATTCATTAGCCCAATGCCTTAACCACTGAGCTAAAATACTAGTGAAACAGCAGGTGTAACATTTATCTAAGCCCAACTGCACCATTTGAAGACCAATTAAATTTGTAATTTCCATTTTTGTAGTTTTCCTAAACCATTTCAGTATCTAAACATAGTCAAAATTCCGATTTTACTAAAATTGTTTACTAAAAAAACTATTACTAAATTGGTGTAATACATACAGTACAGACCAAAAGTTTGGACACCCCTTCTCATTCAGCGAGTTTTCTTTATTGTGTTCTTTATTGTGTTCTTCCGCCCAAACGCGTCTCTTCTGCTTGTTGCCTGTCCTTAGCAGTGGTTTCCTAGCAGATCTTCTACCTTGAAGGCCTGATTCACACAGTCTCCTCTTAACAGTTGTTCTAGAGACGTGTCTGCTGCTAGAACTCTGTGTGGCATTGACCTGCTCTCTGATCTGAGCTGCTGTTAACCTGCGATTTCTGAGGCTGGTGACTCGGATGAACTTATCCTCCGCAGCAGAGGCGACTCTCTGTCTTCCTTTCCTGGGCCGGTTCGCATGTGAGCCAGTTTCTTTGTAGCACTTGATGGTTTTTGTGACTGCACTTGGGGACACTTTCAAAGTTTTCCCAATTTTTTGGACTGACTGACCTTCATTTCTTAAAGTAATGATGCCACTCGTTTTTTCCTTAACTTAGCTGCTTTTTTCTTGCCATAATACAAATTCAACCTCTTTGAATGAGAAGGTGTGTCCAAACTTTTGGTCTGTACTGTATATTT